>ML252132.1:0-71642 GCA_005239495.1 Nicotiana undulata
CCGTACCGATCCGCAGGACTCTACTGAGTTTGCCCGTGACTTGTGAGACTATGTGAACATAAGAGCTCTGATACCACTCTGTCACGACCCCAAACCGGTCCCGGTCGTGATGGCGCCTAACGGTGGCGTTAGGCAAGACAACGAACAACAACAACAATAAAAGTGCGGAATACAATGACAACATGGGGTAAGGCCGTAGAAACAAGCTGAAACACAGCTAGGCCCAATGGATATACAACCCCGATAACTACAATAAGTGTGTGCCAGGACTAGTGTCACAGTGTCAACGGGCGGCTACATAGATACAACTGTAGAAAATACATATACAAAATATACAAGCCGCAGTCNAAACGCCAAGAAGACAGCTCACCGTCTAGAGCAACGTCGCGGTCAGTATCTATCAACAGGCGGACGACCGGACGGACCAGCCTCAGTACCTGCACAGTCAAGTGCAGAAAAGAAGGAAAGTGCAGCATGAGTACATATAAACAAATATGTACCCAGTGAGTATCCCGTCTAAACTCGTAAAGAGTAGTGACAAGAGTCCGTACGTGGCATCTATATTGTATGTTGGGTAGCTGTAGGACCCATGAGCATGTTCTACTTGTTGTTTGATATTATTTGACGTTTTGTACAAGTTATTACTGATATTTGATGATGAAATTGAGCTAGGATAGCTGTGAATTTAATGTACACAACGTTCAGATAAGAGTTATGAACCCCACCAATTGAGTAATTGTGTTACTTCTATATAATTGATAAAGAGCAAATAGTAAACGAATAATGAGCTGTTGAGCTAAATGAAGGTGATTAAAATTCCTTCTCATACTTGAATTGTTCAATCATGGTAGTATTATGAGCAAAGAGGATAATATGATGAAAATCCTAACTTTGGCTATCAAGTGAGGTGTGAGTATCCGATCCCGTTGAGTGTGGGCGAGTCGGTACCACGGTGTCTACATATACACATATATATATACCTTCATGCAGTCGCATACACGCATTCATGCATTCATGGCCCCCGAGTCACAGGTTTGATTCGTGATCGGGGAGAACTTATGTTTTACTTGCCCCTGAGTCACAGGTTTGATTCGTGATCAGGGAGAATTATACTACTATTTTCATCAGCCCCCGAGTCACAGGCATGATTCGTGATCGGGGAGAGTTTTACTTTGCATAGTCAGCACACGAGTCGCAGGTATAATTCGCGATCGTGGGGAGCTTATCATTATCGAGTCAGCACACGAGTCGCAGGTATAATTCGCGATCGTGGGGAGCTTATCATTATCGAGTCAGCACACGAGTCGCAGGTATGATTCGCGATCGTGGGGAGCTTATCACTATCGAGTCAGCGCACGGGTCGCAGGTATGATTCGCGAACGTGTGGAGCTTTATGACCGAGTCAGTCCTTATGACCCACCCTTATGACATCGGCATATTGTCTTATCCGTGTCGGTTATATATATATACGCATTGCACTCATCTGCATTTGCATTGAGTTGGTATCGTACGAGGGTGAGTTGAGAAACAATACAGAGTACTGGGAAGTGAACAACTGAGAATAAAGATAAGTCATTTCGGTTAATGAGTAAGAGAACAAGAAATATAACTATGAATAGTTTACAAAAGGAGACTATGTTTAAGATCAGTTGTTGATTGTTGCTTACATGTTCTTATACGTGATGTACTATCTCACATGATTCATTGCTCAGCATGTGTTTTGTTTCATTATGTACCGGACCTTAGTGAGTATGTATTCTACCTCTCGTCACTACTCTTTACGAGTTTAGACGGGATACTCACTGGGTACATATTTGTTTATATGTACTCATGCTGCACTTTCCTTCTTTTCTGCACTTGACTGTGCAGGTACTGAGGCTGGTCCGTCCGGTCGTCCGCCTGTTGATAGATACTGACCGCGGCGTCGCTCCAGACGGTGAGCTGTCTTCTTGGCGTTCCCCTGACAGCACTTCTGGAGCCTTCTAGTTTCCTTTTTGCACAGTCTTTTGTTCCAGACTGCGGCTTGTATATTTTGTATATGTATTTTCTACAGTTGTATCTATGTAGCCGCCCGTTGACACTGTGACACTAGTCCTGGCACACACTTATTGTAGTTATCGGGGTTGTATATGCATTGGGCCTAGCTGTGGTTCAGCTTGTTTCTACGGCCTTACCCCATGTTGTCATTGTATTTCGCACTTTCATTGTTGTTGTTGTTCGTTGGCTTGCCTAATGCCACCGTAAGGCGCCATCACGACCGGGACCGGTTTGGGGTCGTGACAGACTCCATGCCGTACAAATGGATGACATGATATTGTGATATGTTGATGATTATTGTCCTCACTGTTCAGTTGAGATGGCCTAGCCGATCGGGCAGAGATCGGACTCCGTGTGCATATGCCATGGTGTTAGCCTAGCCGATTCGGGCAGAGATAGGACTCCGTGTGAATGTTCCACGGTGGTGATATGAGATATGATAATAGTCGGAACTCACCTAGGATGGCTTAGCCGATCGGATAGAAATCGGACTGCGTGTGACAACGACATGGTGGATCAGTAATAATAATAACAAGATGAAACTTAAAAGAACATTAACCAACAGATGGCAAAACGGGATGAGGGATGTGGTAAGTCTGGCTTGTGTTTTCCCTCGCTTCGGTGTATTGTTGTGTGATGTCTCTATTTGTCTTTGACTGTTGATATTTATCCTATCTAGAGTAGGTTTGTTCATACATACTAGTACTATTCAATCGTACTAATGTCCCTTTTGCCGGCGGCGCTACATCGTTTAAATGGATGTAGGTGGTTCTGTAGCAGGTAGCGCTGAGCGCCGATAGTGGTGCCTTCCCTTCATCCCTTCAGCAGTTCTGGTGAGCTCCACTTCCTCCCGGGGCTATGTGTAGTCCATGTTGACTTCTTTGTATATGTTGTTTCTTTTGAGGTATAGTCGGGGCCTTGTTTCCAGCAAGTCCATGTGCATTTCTCCGTACTCTTAGAGGCTCTGTAGACATTATGTGGGTTGTAAATATATTTTGGGTAGTTGTAGTACTTACTCGTACTCGTCCCGTATCGGGAAGGTTGTATTTAGCATTCATGCTTTGGGAATATCTAATGTTGAAAAGTTAAAAGAGAAAAATGGACTTTATGTTGCGATCACACACTTTTGATTTTATCTTGCTATTTTATATGAATAATGTCTATTATAACCACGGGGAAACGCGTCGGGTAGGAAAGGCAAATCAGGTTCGCTTGACCGGGTTCATTCAGTTAGGCGCCAGTCTCGTCCCTCAATTTTAGGGCGTGACACCTGTGTCCCCCAGCCAAGCCATCCTCTTCCGCATCTGCGACACAAAAGTCGCACCTGCGGCCATAGCCTCGCAGGTGCGGTCACACCAGACACCAGCAGCTTCAGTTCCTCCTCAACTTAAAATTTGATCCGTTAACCACCCGGAATCTAGCTGAGGCCCCCGAGACCCTGTCCGATCATACCGACCTGATCCAAAACATAACGCTGACCTGCTCGAGGCCTCAAATCACATCAAATAACATCGAAATAGCGAATCGCACTCCAATTCAAGCTTCATGAACTTTAAACTTTCCAACTTCTACATTCGATGCCGAAACCTATCAAATCATGTCCGATTGACCCCAAATTTTGCACGCAAGTAACATTCAACATAACAGACCTGCTCCAACTTTCAGAATCGGAATCTGACGCCGATATCAAAATTTTCACTTTTGGTCGGACTTCTTTAAAACCTTCAAATTTCTAACTTTAGCCAAATGACTCCAAAATAACCTATGGACATCCGAATTTACTTCCGATCGCGCTCCCAACACCAGATTCACCATACGGAGCTATTCCCAGACTCAGAATCTTAAAAGGACATCAATATCACTGAAATGCAATTCAACCTAGACTTATGAAATTTCTTCTAAAATGCTAACTTCCACAATACACGCCGGAACGCTCCCGGGTTATCCAAAATCGGACCCGAATATACGTCCAAGTCAAAAATTATCATACAATCCTGCTGGAACCTTCAGATTGTTATTCTGAGGTCGTTTACTAAAAACTTCAATCTTAGTCAATTCTTCCAGCTTAAGGCTTCCGAAATAAGAACTTTCTTCTCAATTCGACTCCGAACTTCCCGAAATTCAATTCCGACCACACCTGCAAATCGTAATACCTGAAATGAAGTTGTTCATGGCCTCAAACTGCCGAACGATGAGCAAGAGCTCAAAACGACCGGACAGGTCGTTACTGTCACGACCCCAAATCCTAACAGGTCGTGATGGCGCCTATCGTGGAACTAGGCTAGCCAAACATCACCTTACTACGCGTTTATTCAATTATAACAGTTCACAATTAAATAATAAGCATGCAACCATAGCATAAATAATATAAATACGTATTAACGTCCCAATAGCAGCCTAACCAACCTCCCAAGAACTGGAGTCAAAGTCATGACCATCTAAGAATAAATAAATCTAACTCTGCTAAAACTATAATATATGTCTCTGAATCAAATGCTAATATTAAATAAGGAAGGGAAATGGAGAAGCTGTGGACGCTGGACATCTACCTCAAAAATCCCGTGAATGCTGCTATCGAACCTACGTCAGCTACTGCTGCGAGCTAGTACCTGGATCTGTGCACAAAGGCACATGGAGCCTTTATGAGTACGCCAACTCAGTAGTAATGAAAATAAATCACAGTCTGAGTAATATAAACACACAGAACATGTACACAATTCCACAAACCAGTAAAACACCAAGTCACCATGTAACATTCATCAATTATAAGTTCGAAATCAGTTTTCTGAAATCCCTTGAAAACAAGCGCAATATCAGTATATCTCAAAACAAAATTCTAAGTAAAACCCGTTTAAAAACGAAGTAAATCATAGTTTGAAAACTCAGTAAAAATCTTCATAAACTGCTCCTCGGGCCATAATCATTTCTTGTAACAATGTATTTCAGTATCAGCCCATCAGGAAACCTCACAATCACTCTGCCCATCAGGCAACCTCACAATCACTCTGCCCATCAGGCATCCTCACAATCACTCATTATAAGCCCCGCGGGCATCACTCAATCGGTACCGGCGCTCACTGGGGGTGTGTTACAGACTCCGGAGGGGCTCCTACAGCCCAAGCGCTATAATAAGCCACATAATCACACACAATATAGGCCCGCAGCCTCACTCATATCATATCATCCTCACAATATAGGCTAGCAGCCCCACTCATATCATATCATCCTCACAATATAGGTCAGTAACCGCACTCAGTCAGACACTCTCAATTTTCCCTTCAGGCCATAATATACCGGGTTCTCGACCCAAAACAGTGTTTCATTTTCAAGAAGTAGTATCAAAATACTATGAGTGTCAAAAAAATTTCACAAAAAAATACTGAGTGAAAACTCATAACGTATCAGTGAGGAAAATAGTAAAGCATAACCTCCGAAGGGTAAACAAGTCGGCACTAGGCCCCAAACACGGCTTACAGCCCAAAACATATCATAATGGATACATACTAATTAAGCAAAGGCTTAAAAATTAGTTTCACAACTCAATAGTCGCCTAAGTAGGAAAGATGTTTCAAAAGTTTCCACCTTTTCATTTCAAAACCCGTGAAATGGTGCATAGTCCGGGGTTTCATACCCTCAGGACAGGATTTAAAGACATTACTTACCTCAAAACTAGCCTGGAATTATTCCGCAACACGCTTGCCTCTCGAATCAACCTCCGAAGGCTCCAAATCTACCAAGTTCAGATTTTTATCATCAACATATGTTTAAGAAAAAAATTTCAATTGAAAAATATCGAATTTAACTCAAAAATCCAAAACTGGTCAAAACCCGACCCCCGGGACCGCGTCCTGAAACTCAGAAATTTTTACATAAAAGTGTTCTTCATCTTCTCACGATTCCGTACATATAAAGAACACCAAAATCGGAGTTCGTTTGACCCCTCAAATCGACCCTTGAAGGTCTCATAATCTCATGCCCCAAAATCCTATTTTTCTACTGCTTTTCATGAATTAAAGGCAGAGATTATGGTCTTTAATCACCCATAAATGAGTTTTAATAATCAGATTACATACCTCTGTGATACCCACTGATTTTCTCCTCCAATAATCGCCCAAAAAGCTCTCCTACGCTCAACAATGGTGTAAAAGAGGGTTTAAGTCGCGGAAGGGGTATTATTTAACTGCCCAGTGATTTACTCTCCGCGATCGTAGCCTTGGCCCTGCGATCGCACTGAACAATTCTCCCAGTCCTCCGTGATCACAACAAAGATCACGCGATCGCGGTTCAGTAGAACCTCAACCTACACGATCGCAACCATTCTCACGCGATCGCGAAAAACAACTGACCTCACTCCCCACGCGCCTGACTTACCCTACACGATCGCGGCTCAACCCACGCGATCGCACTGCATTGGTCCCCTTTTACTCCGCGATCGCACCTCCCTTCTTGCGATCGCATAGAACAATCTGAGCCTGTCCATAATTAGCCTTCTTCGATCGCAGTGAACAAAGTCACGGTGCACAAAAACCAGAAAACCAACAATTGTTCTAAGTCAAAATGAGTCCGTTAATCACCCGAAATCAATCCCGAACCCCTCGGGACCCCAACCAAACTTACCAACATATCCCATAACATCATTCAAACTTAGTTGCACTCTCAAAACACCAAAACTAACATGAAAACTCCAAATTTTCATCGGATTCAAGCCTAAGAACTTTGATGTTTCTAAATTCACCAATGATGCCGAAACTATCCAAATCAACTCCGATTGACCTGAAATTTTGCAGACAAGTCCAAAATGACATTACGAACTTGTTCCAACTGTCGGAATTCCATTCCGACCCTGATAGCCTATTTTCCACTGCCGACCGGAATCGTCAAAAACTAACTTTCACCAATTCAAGCCTAATTCTACACCGGACATCACAAAATTATTCTGAACACCCTCCTATGTCCCAAATCACCTAAAGAAGCTATCCGAGCCATAAAATTTGCATTCCGAGGTCGTTTACCAATAGGTCAACTCTCAGTTGACTTTTCCCATTTTAAGGTTATCCTTAATGACTAAGTGCCTGAATTCCCATTTAACCATTCTGATTCCAAGCCTATCGACTCTAACACATTAATAACAGAATAACCGATCTATAATAAGTCAATAACAATTGTTATACTGCAGGTTTTTCGTAACGACAGACCGGGTCGTTACATTATCCCCTTCTTAAACAAACGTTCGTCCTCGAACGAGTCTAGAGACATACCTGGAGTCTCAAACAAATAAGGATATTTGCTCTGCATCTCTCGCTCGGTCTTGCAAGTAGCCTCCTCTATTGGCTGACCTCTCCACTGCACCTTCACTGATGTTATCTCCTTAGATCTCAGCTTTCTGACCTCACGAGCTAAAATAGCTACTGGCTCAACCTCGTATGACATATCACCCTCGAGCTGAACTGTGTTGAAGTCTAACACATGAGACGGATCACCAACATATTTCCTGAGCATCGACACATGAAACACCGGATGAACACTCGACAAGCTGGGTGGCAAAGCAAGTCTATAAGCCACCTCTCCAACCTTCTGAAGCACCTCAAAAGGACCAATAAACCGAGGACTCAACTTTCCTCTCTTTCCGAACCTCATAACACCTTTCATGGGTGATACTTTTAGCAGTACCTTCTCACCTTCCATAAACGATAAATCCCGAACCTTCCGGTCCGCATAACTCTTCTGTCTAGACTGCGCCGTGCGAAGTCTCTCCTAAATAAACTTCGCCTTCTCCAACGCATCCTTAATCATATCTGTGCCTAATAACTTATCCTCACCAGGCTCGAACCAGCCAACCGGAGATCTACACTTCCTACCATATAAAGCCTCATACGGGGCCATCTGAATACTGGATTGATAGCTGTTATTATATGCAAACTCCGCTAATGGCAGAAACTGATCCCATGAACCACCAAAATCAATCACACAAGCCCGTAACATATCTTCCAATATCTGAATAGTCCGTTCCGACTGCCCGTCGGTCTGAGGGTGAAATGCAGTGCTCAACTCTACATCAGTACCCATACCTTTCTGTACGGCTCTCCAAAACTGAGATGTGAACTGAGTACCTCTGTCAAAAATAATAGAAGCCGGAACTCCATGCATCCGGACAATCTCCTTAATGTAAATATCAGCTAACCGCTCTGAAGTATAAGTAGTACAAACAGGAATGAAGTGCGCGTACTTGGTCAATCTATCCACAATGACCCAAATAGCATCAAAAGACTTCGAAGTCCGTGGAAGCCCAACTACAAAGTCCATAGTAATCCTCTCCCATTTCCATTTTAGAATATCTAACCTCTGAAGCAAACCACCTGGTCTCTGGTGTTCATACTTGACCTGCTGGCAGTTGAGACACCGTGCTACATACTCAACAATATCTCTCTTCATCCGTCTCCACCAATACTGTTGTTTCAGATCCTGATACATCTTCGCGGCACCCGGATGTATAGAATACCGCGAACTGTGAGCCTCTGCTAATATCAACTCTCGAATACCATCCACGTTGGGCACGCAAATACGACCATGCATCCTCATAACTCCATCATTACCAATAGTCACCTCTCTGGCATCACCCCGACAAACTTTATCCTGAAGGACTAATAGGTGTCGTTTATCATATTGTCTCGCCTTAATCTGATCAAATAAAGAAGACCGAGAAGCCATGCTAGCTACCACCCGTGGAGGGTCTGACAAATCCTATCTTACTAACTGACCCGTTAAAGCCTGAACATCAAGGGCTAAAGGTCTCTCTGCTGCTGAAAGATAAGCTAGACTTCCCAAACTCTCGGTTCTGCGACACAAGGCATCGGCCACCACGTTGGCCTTCCCAGGATGATATAAAATAGTCAAGTCATAATCCTTGAGAAGCTCCAACCATCTCCTCTGTCGCAAATTCAAGTCCTTCTGCCTTAGCAGATACTGCAGGCTACGATGATCGGTGAAAATCTCACACTGCACTCCATACAGATAATGTCGCCAAATTTTCAAGGCATGGACAATGGAAGTTAACTCAAGATCGTGCACTAGGTAGTTCTTCTCGTGCACCTTCAACTTCCTTGACGCGTAGGCAATCACCCTACCGTCCTGCATCAACACCGCTCCCAAGCCAACTCTAGAAGCATCACAATAAACCATATAGGAACCCGAACCAGTAGGCAACACTAATACCGGAGTTGTGGTCAATGCTGACTTGAGCTTCTGAAATCTCTCCTCACATTCATCGGACCATCTGAATAGAACACCCTTGTGTGTCAATTTGGTCAGAGGTGAAGCAATAGAAGAAAACCCTTCCACAAAGCGACAGTAGTAACCCGCCAGACCAAGGAAACTTCGAATCTCTGTAGCTGAAGACGGTCTAGGCCAACTCTGCACCGCCTCGATCTTCTTCGGATCAACGTGAATACCCTCACTAGACACCACGTACCCCAAGAAAGCTACTGAACCAAGCCAAAACTTACACTTAGAGAATTTTGCATAAAGCTTCTCCTCTCTCAGTCTCTGCAACACGATTCTCAAGTGCTGAGCATGCTCTTCCTGGCTTTGAGAATAAACCAGGATGTCATCAATGAACACAATAACGAAAGTATCAAGGTATGGCTGAAATACGTTGTTCATCAATTGCATGAACGCTGTCGGAGCATTGGTCAGCCCAAATGACATAACCAGAAACTCATAATGACTGTACCTGGTCCTGAAAGCCATTTTCGGGATATCAGAATCCCAAATTTTCAACTGATGATACCCCGAGCTCAAGTCGATCTTGGAGAATACCTTAGCTCCCTGAAGTTGATCAAATAAGTCTTCAATACGAGGCAACAGATAATGATTCTTCACTGTAACCTTATTCAACTGTCTATAATCAATACACATGCGCATCGAACCATCCTTCTTTTTTACAAACAACACCGGCGCACCCCAAGGCGATACACTAGGCCGAATGAATTCCTTATCTAAGACTTTCTGAAGTTGCTCTTTTAATTCTTTCAACTCTGTTGGTGCCATACGGTAAGGGGGAATAGAGATAGGATGAGTATGTGGTACCAGGTCAATACCAAAATCAATATCCCTGTCAGGTGGCATGCCTGGCAGGTCTGCAGGAAATACATCCGGAAAATCACGGACTACGGGAACAGAATCAACAGATGGAGTCTCACTACTAACATCCCTCACAAACGCAAGATAAGATTCACACCCTTTCTCAACCATACGCTGAGCCTTTAAATAAGAAATCACTCTGCTAGGCACATGCTCTATAGACCCCCTCCACTCAACTCTCGGAACTCCGGGCATAGCTAAGGTAACGGTCTTAGCGTGACAATCAAGAATAGCATGACATGGAGATAACCAATCCATGCCCAGAATTACATCAAAATCGACCATACTCAGTAACATCAAGTCCACTCGGGTCTCCAGACCCCCAATAGATATAAGACACGACCGATACACACGGTCCACAACAATAGTATCACCCACCGGAGTCGAAACATGAAAAAAAGTAGCTAGAGACTCACGTGGCATATTCAGAAAATGAGCAAAATAGGATGAGACATAAGAGTACGTGGAACCAGGGTCAAATAAAGCCAAAGCATCACTGTGACAAACTGAAATAGTACCTGTAATCACTGCATCTGACACCATAGCATCAGGCCTAGCCAGAAGTGCATAAATATGTGGCTGGCCTCCACCTGCTCGACCTCCCCCTTTAGGGCGGCCTCTAGCTGCCTGACCACCACCCCTAGCGGCCTGGGTAGGTGGTGAAATAACTGGGGCTGAAGCTGAGGGCTGAACCCTCTACTGAGCTGAACTATTAGGACGACGGGGACACTGCCTCCACTCATGTCCGAACTCTCCACACTCATAACAATTACCTGGAGCCGGAGATGAAAACTGACGAAAACCCCTGCCACCGTGATAACCACCAGACGAACCATGCATAGAAGAGCCCCGATAAGATGATGCTCGGGCGGAGCTTTGAGCTGGAAGGGCACTAAAAGATGAACGTCCCTGATGAGCATTCCAACTGTCGGAATTCTATTCCGACCCCGATAGCCTATTTTCCACTGCCGACCGGAATCGTCAAAAACTAACTTTTACCAAAGCCTAATTCTACACCGGACATCACAAAATTATTCTGAACACCCTCCTAAGTCCCAAATCACCTAACGAAGCTATCCAAGCCATAAAATTCGCATTCCGAGGTCGTTTACCAATAGGTCAACTCTCAGTTGACTTTTTCCATTTGAAGGCTATCCTTAAGGACTAAGTGCCTGAATTCCCATTTAACCATTCTGATTCCAAGCCTATCGACTCTAACACATTAATAACAGAATAATCAATCTATAATAAGTCAATAACAACAGTTATACTGCAGGTTTTTTGTAACGACGGACCGGGTCGTTACAGTTACATTTTGCCGCCAACATTTATATATTGCTATAATATTTGACCATTTCTTTAAATGTATTCTCGACAATGCAAAGTTCCTCTCTTACTGTTCCCCTTGCTATAAGAATCTACGTAAGATAAGAACTTATTTTTATGTTATGCTTTTGTTTTTGTAGGTTTTAATCTGTGTCGGTTTTTTTTGGCAAATAATCTGTGCTTGTTTAAGGCTGCCTTCGAACTTTCAATTTATTTCTTTATTTATAAACATAATTTTTGAGATAGCTGCATGGAGTAACGACTTGTGGTAGCTATATATTTTAAAAATCTTTAGTTGTATTTCAGTAAAGTTAGAAGCAATGATTTAAAAAAAAAAATTTAGTTATGACAAGACAACAAATTAGGAAGAAGCTTTCAAAAGCTAATTTCCTGTATTTTACAGTTCTGAAGATTGATAAAAAAAATATATGTTTGGTTATTTGCGCATTATTGTTATATGCGCCAAAGAATTAGATTCTTGCTAAGATTTATTCAGAGAAAAACATAATGCCTTCAAATGTAGTTGCTTTATATATTTTTTTAACAATCACTTTCCGATTTACTTGTAGTTGTTGTTTAATTAAGGTAGTTTATCATAAATTATAATTATACTTAATTGTTTTTACCTGTTGTTGACCCATCCAGGGTTGCTAAAGAATTCGATTCTTTTGATGTGATGTTTGGTTGTTGGATGTTAAATCATATTATGTTTCAAAAATAAGTTGTTTTCGTTCAGTACTTTGAATTAAGATTGGCTAGAATATTTATGTGATTAGAAAGCTAAAGAAAGAAGAGTGACTTTGTCTCCTCTAATCCTATATGTTTTCGGATGGATCGGGACAAACAGATAACTTGTCTCAAATTATAGCCGACATGATCTCGCTCTTATTAGGAATTTTAGATATAGTACTTCGTGCATAAATTGTATAAGATGGATAATCTTAAATGTACTAGCTTTTGGATAAAAAAATGTTAGAATTAATGAATGAAGTTATTTACCCAATAAGATATATTGTATTGTAAAAGAGTATTGCAGAGAAACATGATATTGTGTTATATAGAGGCATGACCTTGTATAGTTGTATATACAAGTATTTTCACTTTCTTGCTATAAAATATTATCCTTTGATGTCTCTCCTTCAGTTAAGATGCTTTAAGTTTGATAGAAAACAAACCTTTGAATGGCTTTGAAAAAGAGTTGATAAGTAGATTATAGAAATTCTATTCAAAACATTCGTCCGGTCGTGGATTGATAAATACTAAAACTTTGTATATCACAAATTTCCTTACAAATTATTGTATTTCAAATGTGCATATATTACCTATGCCGAAAGATGTAATAGAAGAAAGCAGCATATCAATGTTAAGAACATTTTTATTAGATATTCTTCCACTGTATAATATAGTTACATCGCAATATCAGAACTTATTCAAAAGATCTTTATGTTGGAACTAATTGGATCATTGTTACAGTAAGTTGTGAATTATATCTATTTATCTTTTAGTAAGCATGAATATATATTTGTAGAGTATAATGAAGCAATTCTACCAACTATTTGAGATCTTAAACTTATCGGCTCTTCAAGAACATCTGATATTTCAAGTTATTTTACTTTAGAAGCTTTTTGTTAGAAATGAATAGTCAAGAACTTGTCTATTTTGGGCTTTACATAGAATCAGCTTTAGTTATTCATAAAGTAGCTAGTATTATACTATGTGAGATCACTATTGGGCCTATAAGCTCAATTTTGATAGTAGGAGCTATGTCTTTATTCATGTTTTATAGTCCTATGGATATTAGGACAACATACTCTATTAAAAAATTTGTCAAGAACTTAGGGAATACCTATTTTCTTCGAAAATAATTACATTATTGAAATTCCTGCACATTAATATACTAATATGTGTTCATTTTTTTTATAATGTCTAACACTTTAAATATTCCAATTGGTGCTCATTTGTGCTACATAAGCATTGATTTTCCCGTAATGATTTAACATAGTTATTTAATAATTTCTTCCTGTTTTACACCGGAAAAAAATAACAAAACTCACACTGTGGGAAGATTTTGTTGATCATGGTGGGAAAAAACTACTCAAACAACTTAAAGAATACCCAATCAACCTTGGGACAAAAATTGGAAGACCAAAGTCGTCGTCATGTAAAGCAACTCAAATGCATGCAAGATTGACTAGCAAATTCAATTCCAGTAATGTATATATACAATTATATCTTACTTTTCGATATGCTAGATGACCAAATTTGAGTTGAATGTTAAAATACATGCAAGATTGCCAAACATATTCAGTACAACAATCGAAATCAATCCTCCATACTCGCAAGCAAAGGCGCTGAGAATATGGTATTGCAAATTTGCTTCTCTATAAATAATTATTTTTGCCATGCAATGCTTGAACATATACAAGAACTAACTTTGAGATGTTAACATACTTGGCGGGCCTAAAATATGAGCAGATGCTTCTTGCATACACAACAAGGTGCACAAGTCCAACATGCTCTCTTTTATTTGTTCCTTTCGAGAAAAAGATAGTACCAATTGCAGAAATCCAGCAACAAACTCTACTGAGTACACAAAATATTCATATATATACTGTTACAAACTTTTACCTTCATTCTCTCATAACAAAAAATAAATATAAGGCATCCTTGCATTTTCTAGGGCCAAACGTTCTACATACAAGCTGAAGTTGCACTACAAAATGAGAAGCAAAGATTATGTATCCTAGCTTGTTCAGACTGCAAACAACACTTCACACGAGCTATCGCACAGAAAAAATTCTACCGCGCTAATTGTCGTTGATCTACCCAACTGGTTCCAGGTATACATACAACAACATTATTCCACATAATTTTCCGCATAACTGTTTACATTTAATATTACATACTCATCATCTTTTCAATTAACCAATTATTTTATTTTACAACTAGGTGCCAATTTGAAGTCACGCTCACAAACCAGAGCGGTTCTACAACAAAAACTATTCCCGACGAGCATGCAGAAAAAAATTGCTTCTCACTTCAGAAGAGGTTTATGATATCTGTAACGCCAAGGTATATTTTTAACTTCAAAAAACCCCAAACAAGTATCTTCTGCAAGTTGAGCCTCTTCTCACACATACATAACCAATTTTATATTTGAAGAAAGAATTGTTGCCTCTTGTGAACGTGCAAAAGCTACTAACTGGCAAGATCGTCAACATTCAAATAAAAACGTTGTTTACAAAAAAATAATGATGTAGTGCCGGAAAAGTTAGTTATTTTGTCTTTCATAGACAAAAGTAATTTGGTCATCTCAGAAATGCCATCCACCATCAAGGACGTTCCGCAAGGAAGTAAACAAAAAATAGAACATGTTGCCACAGAGAAACAAGAGCACCCACAATGCTTCCTACAAAAAATGTAAAGTGAAAATGAAAATTTCCTTCCGAAAAACTACTGAGAGGTATTTGAAATTTTTGTTCCTCCTAAATTTATTATGAGATTCAACTGTGTAAAAAAGACAGACAACTTGAACGAGTATCATTTGTTAGCACTTTTTCCAGCGAAACATCTTTTGCTACTATTTTGGGATACAAGTGAAGCCATATCTTGCTGTTGCTTTTGAATGCGGTTAAGCTCACTTTTACGACTGCTTTCTAGATGTTCCTCTACTTGGAATATGTTGCGGAGACATAAGGGTTAGTGTACTTGATCACCAATCCATATTTTTTCAAAATCCTTCATACCAACAGATATAAAGCTACTCCAGTATTTTCATATTAGTTTGGGAGAAAGGAGAAAAAAGCACTTTGTATGTTAACTGACTCCAATTTTTTATTAAGCTTCTTCCTGCTCTTTCTTGGTCTTCTGTGCTTTTTAGTGAAAACTATCCCCCAGAAGGTTTACGCTGGCATTAAAGAACCTTTTACATATTTTTTTTTATATGACACTTAAAAAGAAATGCTTAACTAAATTGTTAAAGCACTTTTTAAACTATAATTGTGTTTGAAAATGCATGTGTTTCTGTTCTTTATTATGTTTCTTGCTTAAATGTTTGTTATTGTTCTATAAGCTGCTAAGTTTAGCTATGTTATGTTAATACTATTAAGTTTCAAAGTTTCAATGATGACAATGCCATCTTATTTTTAGTTTGCGGGATTTGAAACTAGCAAAAAGGGAAGAATGAAATGATGTCCAAATATATGATTGCTACATTAATGGACAAGAAAAAGGGACTTCATTGCAGCACATTAATTCGACTTAATCAAAGGAGTTCAGATTGTCAATCAAGGAAGTCTTCGCCGGCAAATATTCTGTATACATAAGTAAGCTCAATCAAGGCTTGAATGACTTCTCAATAGAAGCTTGTGATAAGGAAAGTCACGATCGAATATGGGCTCTTCCAAGAGCAAGATTCGAAGAAGCACTCCTTGGGTCAAATCCATTTTAAATGATCTCGTGCCTTTAAACTCGGTCAAGATTCAATGACTCTTTCTCTCCTATAAGAAGGCTGCTAAGTTCAAATAGAAGACTTGCGCAACTACACACATTGTATTCTAAGTCTCTCTGCTTCTTAACCTAAACATTGTAATCCGTAGTGATTAGTGTCTCAAAAGATAGGAAGGATTAGAACACAAAAGAGAATTGTGTCAAATATTCAGAATTCATTGTTGCCATTTCTCGTTGGTGGTGAATGAGTTAAAACCATCTGTATTGTAATACTTTCAAGATCTTAAGGGAACCCTTGTGACCCAAGGAAAACTGGATGTAAGTACCACAATGGTACCAAACCAATATAAAATTATTGTGTGTTATTTACCATTCAATTACTGCTATCTTTTATTCTGCAACGTGTTTAGTCAACTAAAATCATTGTTAGTCGACTAATTTTTAATAGACCATAATTCACCTCCCCCCCCCCCCCCCCCCCCCCCCCCCCCCCCTCCTCATGTATTTTAAAATGGTATTAGATCAAGGCTCACAATATTTGCTTAACAGTTGGTGAGAAAAAGATCATGGGATCTAACACTGTTGTTGGTGCTCTATTTCAAGAAGGAACCTCTCAGGTTCGACCTCGTTACTTAAATGGTCAGCACTTTTCTCACTGGAAAATGCACATGGACACTTACATAATGTTATATGACATCAAAATATGGCGTGTGATAAGAAAGGAAAATCTTCTAATACCTCCTAAGAAAGATGCAAATGGTAAAGTCATTGTATCAAATGATCCTCTTGACTTGGATTATTACATTGATGAGCACGCTGTTGTCATAACTATAAATGCCAAAGCAAAAAATCTATTGTAAAATGCTATCAGTGGAGAAGAGTATGAAAAGATATCAAGTTGTGAAACTACCAAAGAGATGTGGGACAAACTGGAGGTCACTTACGAAGGAACCAACAAAGTAAAAAAAACTAGGATAAATCTTCAAGTTCGAGACTACGAGTTATTTCAAATGAAGGATGTAGAATCAGTGGAAGATATGTTTTCCTGGTTTAGAAAAATTCTTGGAGATCTCAAATCTTTTGGTAGACCTATCAAGAGTGGTGAACAAGTTAGAAAGATTCTCAGGAGTTCACCTACCATTTGGTGGCCAAAAGTTATTGCCTTGGAATGTCAAGATCTGGAAAAAATTTCCTATGAAGAACTTAGAGGTGATGTAGTTGCTTTTGAGAAAACTCACTTGGATAGACAAATTCAAGAGAAGAAGAAAACTATTGCTTTTAAGGCAACTGTGGCTGAACCAGAAAATGAAGAGGAAGAAGAAGGAGGAGAACAAGACGAAAATATTGACATACTCTCTCAAGTAGTAACAAGCATGATGAGGAAAAACAGGAATAACGGAAGAGGGAAGCCTAACTTCGGGAAAGGAAGGATAAGCAATGAAGCTGATAAAACTGATGGAAGGTGCTACGAATGTGGAATGTTTGGTCACATTCAAGATGATTGTCCTGAACTGACGAAGAAGCTCAGCAGAAACATGAAAAAGAAGAAATGTCTCGGAGCATGGAGTGATGAGGAACAGTCTGCTCATGAGGAAATTGCTAACATATGTTTCATGGCTATGAATGAAAATGAAGATTCAAGAGAACTTGGACAAATGGTAGATAGCAATGATGAGGAAGACGACTCAAGAGAACTTGGTCTCATGGAGGACGAAGGAACTAGTGAGGTACGTACTCCCTTATGCCCTAATGTTTATGAACTCCAAGAATTTGTTGATATTGCTCTTGTAGATATATAAAGAGTCGTGAATGAACTTAGAAAAATCAAGAGAGAAAAGAAAGACTGGGCCTTGAAAATAGAAGTATGTCAGATTGAGCGTGATATACTATAGGATGAACTTCAACTTCAATTGAATGGATTGCAAAAATCCACATGTCACAACTCAGTTAAATCAAATAAGGTTGTTCATCCCAAACAGAAAATTCACGCATGTTCCTTTTGTGGTAAAAATGGCCATAGTACTAACCAATGCATGAAGAATTAGAGGAGAAAAAGGATATGGTAACTCTAACAGTCCATCATGTTTTTATTGTGGTAAAAGAGGTCATACCTCAAATCATTGCAAGTTCAAAGATAACCAGAGATGAGTTTGGAAACCTAAATATTCAAATCAAAATAATACTCAGCATTCTAACCATTCAGAACCCAAGCAGGCTTGGGTACCTAAAAACAAGTAATTTTGTTTTGCAGGAACACCTCTTGAAAAATCGGAAAGGAAAATGGTATCTCGACAACGTGTGTTGCAGACATATGATGGGTGACAAACAATTGTTCAAATAAGTCACCAAACTATATGGAGGAATAGTTACTTTTGGAGACAAATCCAAAAGCAATATAATTGGTGTTGGAAAAGTTCCTCTGAGCTCAACATATGATGTAGATAAAGTCTACCTAGGTGATGAACTTGGCTATAATATTCTCAGCATTAGTCAACTATGTGACAACGATTGTGATGTTCATTTTAATAAACATGGTTGGTTTATAAAAGATGAATCAGGTAAAATCATTCTTTCAGGTAATAGAGACATAAATGTCTACACTATCAGAAATTTAGAAACTCTTGAGGATCAAATTTGTCTTACTTCCATGATTGATGACCCATGGGTTTGGCATAGAAAACTTAGTCATGCCAGCATGCATACTATTCAAAAAATTTCTAAACATTATCTTTTTATTGGACTTCCAAAATGCGTTTTTTCAAAGGATCATATTTGTAATGCATGTCAACTAGGAAAACAAACTCATTCTTCTTTCAAAATTAAAAATATTGTTTCCACCTCCAAACCTCTTCCATTATTGCATAAGGATTTATTTGTTCCTACTAGAACTGATAGCTTAGGTGGTAGGAAATATGCATTTGTTATTGTAGATGATTTCTCTAGATTTACCGGGGTTATGTTTCTTGGTCACAAAGATGATGCTCTAAATAATTTTGAATTTTTCTGTAACAAGGTTAAACGAGAAAAGGGATACTACATCTCTACTATCAAGAGTGATCATGGAGGAGAATTTGAAAGCAGAGCTTTTGAAAATTTCTTCAACGATCGAGGAATCTCTCACAACTTCTCTTCACCAAGATCACCGCAGCAAAATAGAGTAGTAGAGCGTAAAAATTGAACATTATAGGATATGGCAAGAACCATGATTGTGGAAAACTCTCTACCTCGTCATTTCTGGGCAGAAGCTGTGAGTCAAGCATGCCACATCATCAACAGGTGTCTGATTCGACCAATTCTCCAAAAGACTCCTTATGAGCTGTGGAATGGTAAGAAACCAAATATCAGCGATTTTCACCCTTTTGAATGCAAATATTTTATCCACGACAATGGGAAAGACGAGTTGGGTAAGTTTGATCCTAAGAGTGATGTAGGTATATTTCTTGGTTACTCTCCTTCAAGTAGAGCATACAAAGTCAACAATGAAAGAACTTTGTGCATTGAAGAATCTATTCATATTGTTTTTGTTGATACTAACCCTCTCCCAAGGAATGAACAAATCCCTGAAGATCAGGAAATTTCTTGTGCCCCTAAATCTGTTATTGTAGGAAAGGACCATCAAATTGAGTCAGCTGTTCAATAGACTCAACCAACTGAAATACCCACAAAAGATCTCGAACTACCTCAAGCAGATCATACGACTACTTAAGAAAGCGAAACTCTAGTAAATAATCCAAATGAATGGAAAAGTGAACCTGGATATCCTCACAAATTCATTATAGGAGAACCATGGGAAGGAAAAACTACAAGGTCTCAAAAGAACAAATCTCATGTAGCTCTTATTTCTCAACTTTAGCAAAAGAAAGTGGATGAAGCTCTCAAAGATACTCACTGGATAAGTGCTACGAAAGAGGATTTGGATCAATTTGAAAGAAATGAAGTATGAGAATTGGTCTCAAGACCTCCAAACTCTTCTATCGTTGGAACTAAGTGGGTTTTGAGAAACAAATTGAATGAATTCGGTCAAGTGGTTCAAAATAAAGCAAGACTGGTCGCTCAAGGTTTCTCTCAACAAGAAGGAATCGACTACTATGAAACATTTGCGCCTGTGGAAAGACTTGAATCCATTCGAATATTACTTGGTTTCGCTGCTCACAAAGAATTCAAGCTATTTCAAGTGGATGTTAAAAGTGTGTTCCTTGATGGTTACATTTCTGAAGAAGTATATGTGAAGCAACCACCCGAATTTGGAAACTTCACCTTTCCTAATCATGTATACAAGTTGACTAAAGCCTTGTACGGTCTCAAACAAGCCCCTCATGCATGGTATGAAATGTTAAGTTCCTTCCTTCTAAATCAAGGGTTCAAAATAGGTAATATCGATACAACTCTTTTTATTAAGAACTCCAGTTCAGGTAATCGTATTACTCAAATTTATGTAGATGATATTATTTTTGGTATCCCTAACTCTGTTCTTTGTGAAGAATTTGCTCTTTTCATGAAAGGAGAATTTACGATGAGCATGATGGGAGAGCTGACCTTCTTTCTTGGACATAAAATCAAGCAGTAACCTAAAGGGATTTTCATTAGCCAAACCAAGTGCACTAAGGAGCTTATCAAAAAGTTTGGCATTGAAAATTCTAAGGCAATTGGCACTCCAATGAGTCCAACTACAATGCTAGATGAAGACAACAATGGGAAAAAGGTTGGTTAAACCATGTATAGTGGAATGATTTGATCTCTATTATATCTATCTGCTAGTCGATCGGATATTATGTTTAGTGTGTGCAAATGTTCAAGATTTCAGTCGGCTCCCAAGGAATCACATCTTTCTGCTGTTAAACGGATTATTAGATATTTAATTGGTACCTCTGAGCTAGGATTATGGTATGATCGTTCTAACAATATATCTCTAAGAGGCTTTTCAGATGCAGACTTTGCAAGTGACAATATCGATAGAAAGAGCACCAGTGGGACATGTCAATTGTAGAAAATGACTTAGCATCTTGGTATAGCAAGAAACAAAATTATGTTGCACTATCCACAACTGAGGCAGAATACCTAGTCGTTGGAAGTTGTTGCACACAAGTTCTATGGATTATGCATCAACTTCTCGACTATGATTTATCTCTTACATCTACTCCTATATTCTATGATAATACCAGTGTTATATGTTTATCAAAAAATTATGTGCATTATTATAGAGCAAAGCGTATAGAAATTAAACATCATTTTATCCGTGATCATGTTGCAAAAGGTGACATTGTTTTAGAATTTATTAGTATTGATTCTCAACTTGCTGATACTTTTGGAAGAAAGATTTTGTCTACTCCATAAAAAGAATGGCATTGTGCCAAATTTGTAAATCAAATATTTTACCGTGTCTTTAAAATATTTCACCATGTTCCAGGATATTTTATTTCCTTAATTATGTGTGGATTAATTAATTTTCTATGTAAGTGTAATTATTGCATCTTCTCAGTACGGCCGATCAGTCACTTCAGAAGCACCACTTCCGTCTGAACTTTCCCTTTCCTTTAACCAAGGCGTCCTTTCGTTCCTCCCATATGCACCAATAAAACCCTTCCTTCTCCATCACTCTCCTTATTCTCTCCAAAGCACTCCTTCACACCATGGCCAAAAGAAATCCCTCTTCTTCCTCTGCAACTAGACGCAGTCGAAGGTTTCAAAAACCCCTTAACACTGAAAAACCTGTGGATGTGGAGTCGTCCATTGACTCAGATTTTCTAAGAACAGACAATAAAAGTAGCGAATCATCTGAAAATCCTCCCAGTAGCTAGAAAAAGGCCTGCAAGAGACCAATGGATCAAACCCCCAGAAAAGTTGCATGCAAGAAATGTAAAGTGGAACACATGGAATTTGCTCCTGAGGACAAGCTAATCTTCCATGGTCCCAGTGAAAAAGCAAGGTTTGAGTCCTAAAAGTCAAAATACATGGCTTATGGACGCTCTATAAGTATTTCTCTTATGAAAAGTCTTCATTGTAATGTGAATGCTATTTTTGATTTTCAGCACCTTTGCTCTCTATTTGATACCATTGGAAATTATGTTTATGAAGAACCAGTAAGGATGTTTTATGAAAATCTTTTTGTGAATGATAAAGATGATTTGGAACCTATGGTTTTAGGCACCAGAATTGTTTTGGACTCTTATCAATTTGAAAAAATTTTCTCTGCTAAGTTTGGTGGGTTTGATGTGTTTGTACAAAATTCGTGGCCCAAAGACTTTGAAGTTTCCTTTGATGAAGAAAAAACCTTTTTGTCTGATAATCCTCCTGAAATTGGTCCCAAGAATCTTGAGTTTGAACATCGTGTCTTGGCCCACATGATTGCTACTACTCTCCTCCCCAGAATTGGGTCCCTTAGCTCTCTGTCCACTAGAGATGTTTCTGTTCTCTACTGCCTGGTTAACAACAAAGAACTTGATTGGTTTGTGTGGATTCGTCAATACATGCTTGAAAGTATCAGGGGTATATCTTCTTCTGCTGCATGTTTGCCCTATGGTCTTCTCATCTCACATGTTCTTAAAGTCATCAAGGTAGATTTGGCACCCTTTAAACCCAAGTACATTACTGGTACTTATGATAAGATAGCCTTCTCAATGATGGGGTACACTCTAGGTTATGATGGATGGGTTAAGCGCGCCAAGGTTGAAAGTATTGCAGTGCCACTTGAAGTTCAAACTGAACAACCAGCATCTTAGTCGACTGCCTCTCAAAATCTTCAGCAAATTCAGCATTATCTTGATGGGGTAAAACTGCTACTGGTTGAGAAGAAGGAATAGGTAGACAAAATCACGGAAGTTATCAAGCAGACAGGTACAAATGTGGCTAAGCTCAGGATGGACATGGGAGCCACACGGAGCCAAGGAACCAGCGCTTTCAATCTATGAGTGAAAAGATGGAAATAATTGTCAAAGATGTTGAAAATTCCTATGACTTATTTTGCACCAAAGTGATCAACACTCTCAAGTACTTCCTGGGAAGAAATTAATGAGACTCTTTGTGATGATGTTACAGACAATATTTTTTGCTTTATGTTTTCTTGTTGGCGGTTCCTTTTTAAACAATATTTTGCTTGGGTTTGTACTAGTTAATCCTCTGTTGAAGGCACTACTTTTGCTGCTCTAACCTTCTAATTAGTATGTACATTATTTCCTATGTTATTTGTTCTGTGTGATTTTCTTTCCGTTTTGATTGATGTCAAAGGGGGAGAAAAATATAGAGAAGTAAACACCTCAGCAGGAGACAACAATTATTCAGGGGGAGATGGAAACAACATAGACTCAGGGGGAGCAATATATAAAGAGGGAAGTATCATAATTTATGGTTCTCTTATGTTTACCCTCTCTTGATTGTCATCATCAAAAATGGGGATATTGTTAAGTTTCAAAGTTTCAATGATGACAATACCATATTACTTTTAGTTTGCAAGATTGCGCGATTCGAAACTAGCAAAAAGGAAAGAATGAGATGCTTTCCAAAGATATGATTTCTAAATTAATAGACAAGAAAAAAGGACTTTATTGCAACACATTTATTCGACGTCAATCAAAGTAATTCAGATTGTTAATCAAGGAAGTCTTTGCCAGCAAACATTTTGAATCAATAAATAAGCTCAACCAAGGCTTGAATTACTTCTCAATGCAAGCTTGTGACAAGGAAAGTCACGATCGAATCTGGGCTCTTCCAAGAGCAAGATTCGAAGAGGCACCCCTTGGGTCAAATCCGTTTTAAATGATCTCGTACCTCTAATTTCAGTCAAGACTCAACGGCTTTTTTCTCTCCTATAAGAAGGCTGCTAAGTTCGAATGGAAGACTTGCGCAACTACACACATTGTATTCTAAGTCTCTCTGTTTCTTAAACTAAACATTGTAATGCTTAGTTATCAGTGTCTCAAAAGATAGAAAGAATTAGAACACAAAAAAGAGTTGTGTCAAATATTCAGAATTTATTGTTGCCATTTCTCGTTGGTGGTGAACGAGTTAAAACCATATGTATTGTTATACTTTCAATATCTTAAGGGAACCCTTGTGACCCAAGGGAAACTGGATGTAAGTACCATAATGGTACCGAACTAGTATAAAATTGTTGTGTATTATTTACCTTTCGATTACTGCTATCTTTCATTCTGCATTGTGTTTAGTCAACTAAAATCATCGTTAGTCGACTAAATTTTAATAGACCATAATTCACCCCTCTTGTACTTTCAAATATGTTATGTTTTGTGAAGTAATATTGGACTGAAGGGCTCTCTGTTTATTCCTTTATTGTGGTTGATTTTTAATGGTTATGTTCCTTTTAGATTACTGAATTATTATTAAGGTTAGTGTCATATGACTTGAAGTCGCCTTCTATCCATTTTAGTTCCATCTTGTGTGATCTTGGATATGGAACAAATATCCATTTTAAAATCCAAACGCTCAGATTTTATTAATGTGACAATCTATGTGAATCTTTATGACTATAGTTAAAGAGTAAAGCTTTTCCCCCACAATTGAGGTTCTAGCGTGGAATTTCTGTGTAACGACCCGACCGGTCATTTGGAGCATTCGCACTTCGCTCGCCAGTTCTTGGGCAAGAATAGCCCCGTATGATGTATTATGACTTATATAAATAGATCTGGAAGAACAATTACCAACTTGAAGCTTTAAATTTGAAAGGTTTGACCAAGTTTTGTCTTTTTAGTATCCGATCTTGGATTTGGATTTTTATGATTTTGTTAGCTCCATTAGGTGATTTTGTGTGATGACCCAAAGTGTCATCTTACGAATTAAGACTCAATTACAGGCTTATTAGCCTTAAAAGGAATAATTTTAACTACCTCAATTTGCATGCACAGTCCGGGGGTGAAACCGGAAAGCTTTTATGTGAAAAGATGAGAAATAGTAATTTCTAGAGTAAAATTTTGGTTTTAGTTGACTTTGTTCAACATTTTGAGTAAACGAACCCAGATCTGTGTTCTGACAATCCCGGAAGGTCCGCAGTAAAATAAGGGACTTGGGCGTATTCCTTGAATTGAATTCGAAGGTCCCTAGTGTTGAACCAAGTCACTGCATGGTTTTGAAGATTGAAAAATGCCTACCCAGTTGAACCAGGTCCATCAGGGCAAACATTATCAAACAGACCCATTGGCACAAGAAGCGTACATGCACAGGAGATAAACATGATCTGTGAATTATCTATGAACTAAGAGGTTGTCTCCTAAAGCGAAAAGGTTGCAAAGTGATAAGAAGAAAGAGTTCAAATTCAACAAGGTTGTATTCTTTATTTATATGCTGAAGTATGGTGTTGTAACTCTCTCTTGACTGACTTTAGCCCCCGTACTTGATGGCTTGATTGAAAGGTTCCGGTAAAACCCTAGAATGCTATTTGATTGTTTAAGTTAATTGATTTGCTGTAATATTTTATTCTATTGAATCACTCCTTAATTGGAGTTTCTGAATTTGGTCTTAATTGTTTACCTTATTGTTTAGTAAAACTGATTCTCTCCTTGTGGAGTCTTGACTGATTTTCACTTACCTTATATGACTATGTGTTTTGCCGTTTGAATTTGAATCCCTTGACCTAAGGGAATGATTGTCTTGATTCCTTAGTTAATTGATTCCGAGTTTCCCTATTACTTAACAGGCATGGGTCCTTTCCTTATTTAGGTATGGTACTAATTTTCTTTACCTTATGTGGCTGCATGTCTTTACCATTTCTGAGTTTGAATCCCATAATTCAAGGGAACCGTGTCATTGATTTCTTGACTGATTGGGATTCTGCCTTCTCTTATTGCCATACATTTGTGATTCTTACCTTATTTGATCACCTATTTTCAACTATAAATACTTATGCTCTTTCATTAAACAAGGGAGGAACACACATAGACATCCACACTCTATACTACTCTCTTGTGCTCTCTTTTTGTTTCTCTTTGCTCTACTTACTGCTCTCTATTCTTGCCTATTATTAGCCGGCTGCAAGCCAAGGCTAATAGTGCTATCATTTTGCTCTCTTCTGCTTTGCTCTCTCTCTCTTAACACTGGTATGTTCTAGTTTAAGTTTACAAAATCTTAAAACAATATGTTTCAATTCTGGTTAAGATTCTTGTTGTTTCTTTTGTGCTTTTACTTATGGTTCTATTGCCTACCATGTAACTAGTATGACTATTTTATTTCTATGATCTCTCTTCTTCTTCTAGCTTAGCATGACTCATGTTTTCCTCTCTATGATTCATTATGGCCTATGTGATCTTTTACTTCTTCTTTCTGCATATGTAGCATCTCTTTATGTATGTTTCTTTATCAATTGCCTCGCTTCTAATGCACCTATAATACTTAGTATTCTCAGATTTGTATCTATAATATATGATAAACTCTTGGCATATCACATCCTGTGAAAATCTGTATCTTTGCTCTAAGGACTTATTATTGCAAATATGCTGCTACCATTACTTGTCCCCAATCCCTTTCCCCTATTTGTGTTTGCTTTCATGAATTCTGCATACCTGTTGAGTTGTGATCATTCTACTGCTTCCTTTTCAAACTGGTTTTACATAAAAAGATCTTTATAGTATCCTCTAAAGCCATGTTATTTCAAAACTCCCTTTCAAACTCAACTCTTTTTAACTACTCCTTCCTGAACTTCACACTACTCTTAGACTTTTAGGTTGCACCCCCTCAATATGAGCATTGCTTAGGGACCTTGAGTTCCCTCCGAACTTTGACACACTGAGGCAGGTAATTCTACACTGCACCTATCTCAACATTGGCAACTGCTGGGTGCTGGTATTGGCCAGGGTCCTCACAAGGGCCTTTGGGAGCTTTGTCGTACCCAGGCTATGTAAGGCTGTGAAGCTCGAAAGGGGTGAGGCTGGAAGGTTGGGCCTGTTTGAAGGCTCTCTATAGAATAACTTCTTATTTTTCCCTTTGCAATTACTATAATTCATTTGCTATGGTCTGTAATAATTTGTAAACAAACGAGTGGGGCTGGATAGTGAATATGGGAGGGAATTATGCATGTTTAGTGTAGTATGTGTAGAAATCATGAGTTAGGCTTTATTTCCCTATGTGCGCAATAGTATCATGCTTAGGACATGCATGCCATGCATTAAAAATCATGTTTAGGTTCCTCATTTTAACATATCTACTATATTCACGCCATCTGACACCATGTTCCTAGTATAACTAAACGAGTAACAAAAGGCTTTCATAATATATTGCTCATGCATTTTATAAACATGACATATAGAAACCATGTCTTAAGGTGATACTTTGTGTATTAGATATCCTGCCCTTAGGACTTCTTATTTATCAGAACTTGAACGCCTAGTTAACATAATCTAATACTCTCATAAAATATGTTTAACCTACTTGAAACAATTTCCTGCAAACATGTATCTATTAAAATCAGAATCCAAATGTGCATGTTCACTCTTTAAAAGTAGGCAATGTATACGACGCCTAGGCAAACTTTAGGCCTAATACGTATTAAATCAAATCAATTATGTTCTTCAAGTTTAATCAGTTCCTTTAAACATTTTGAACCCTGTTGTTCCCACTTTTGTTTTACCTCACTGGAGTTATTTTACTTTTATTAAAACTCTTGCTCTATTTTTAACCATCACGAAGTTGTGCATCTATTTCCTTTTACTGATTTTTGCTGATTCCCGTTCTATTATGTTTTCCAACTACTGGGTTTTTCAAAGATACCTCACCCTACTCAAAATCATGCAATTTCTAATCCTTTCTCTGTATTTCCCTAAAGCCACTATATTTTGATAAGAGTTACTATATTATGATACAATCCCCCTACTTCTTTTACTACAATTTCTTTGTAAACTAATAACTATTACTCTATGCTAAGCCACTGTATTTTAGTCCCTTATCTTTTAAAATCACTATCTTGCTTCAAACCCTTGCTTTAATGACTTTCATCTATGTTTACTGAAAGCTTTAAATCACTGCACATTTCTAAGTTTTACCGCTGCCTTTCGCTACTGTATATTTTGAAATCAACTATCAATCTTAATTAAATTTTCTATCTTCATTAAGTTTTCTAACCCAGATTCCTACGACCTACTATTTTACTAAAATTCCTATTTTGAACTCCTGTCTTGAGATTTTAATCGTGTTTGAGACGTGCTACTTACATATCTATGTGTGGAGGGACCTGTGAGCCTTTCTTTGTCTGTATATGTTCCCTTTTATGTGCAGTTCTACTTGTTTGTATGTCGCCTAGTATTTTATCCTTTAAACCTAAGGGTTCAGCCTAGTTCCTGCCTTGTAGGATTAGTAGTCCTAAACACCCTCCAGGACCGATAGGACGGGACGGGAAATGGCACGCAATAAGCATTTGTGACCAACACACGCATTTTTTAACAACCTTTACGGGGTGGGAAGGGTAGAATACGGATATGATGACAGGTGCGCTAATACCACGTGTAGCCGCCTCTTCGGGGTGTGACATACCGGGTATTGCATTGAAGTGATCCGTATTACTTTAAACCTAGGACAATTTCTTTTCAAATGTTTATTTTATACTTTCTGCAAAAGAATTTTAAGCTTGTTTGAAATCCCCTCTTATATGAACCTTACTTGTTACTTATTCACCGTCCAAATTCACAAAACTTATTTGCTGGGACCCACAGTTGTGGATCATGAGGGGTGCCTAACACCTTCCCCTTGGGATAATTTCAAGCCCTTACCCAATCTCTGGTAACGCGAACTAGTTCATGAGTTATCAACTCTAGGTGCCCTAACGCACCATAAAATCGTTAGGTGGCGACTCTTCCTTAAACCATTTCTTTTAAGGAGTTGTCCAAAATGTCATAAACCTGATCTCTCCGTACGTAACCCGTGCGATAGAAAAAGGGGGCGCGACAAAAACTAACCCCTGATTTCTTTTTGTAGGTTCAAGTGAGAGGAAGCAGCCAAATTTTGTACTTGGATAGTGGCTGCTCAAAACACATGACAAGGAACAAGGAACAGTTTCTTTCACTTGAAAACCTCAAAGGAGGAAATGTATCCTTTGGAAATGGAAAGAAAGGTGAAATTATAGGGGTTGGTAAGGTAGGTAAGGATGACTCACGTTCCATTGAACATGTGTACTTGATAGATGGCTTGAAATATAGCCTGATCAGTGTGTCACAATTGTGTGACAGAGGTAACTTGGTTGCTTTCACTTCCACAAATATGTTATGTGATTAACCTGCTTACTGACAAGATTGTTTTGCAGGGAAAAATAATGAATAACATCTATGTCATAGACTTGTCCACACTGTCTGAAAATGAACTCACTTGCTTAAGTGTGTTGGACAGTTATCCCCTCCTTCGGCACAAAAGACTTGGTCATGCGAGTCTGAATCATCTTCGCGAGTATGAATCAGCTTAACAAATTAGTCTCTAAGGACTTAGTGGTAGGGCTTCCTAAAATTAAGTTAAATGAAAACAAAGTTTGTGAGGCATGTGCAAGGGGGAAGCAGGTAAGATCCTCATTCAAAAGCAAGAAAATGGTCCGTACCACCAGGACGTTGGAACTGGTTCATATGGACTTATGTGGTCCTATGAGAACTCTGATCAGAGGTGGTAATAAATATGTAATGGTGCTAGTTGATGATTACTCAAGGTTCACTTGGACCTAATTTCTGACATCTAAAGACGAAGCATTTGATATGTTCACTTCGTTTGTTAGGAAAACTCAAAAACATTTGGGAAATCAACTAGCATCAATAAGATCTGATCATGGTACTGAATTTGAGAATGCAAAGTTTGCTGAGTTCTGTGATGAACACGGTATCAATCACAATTTTTCTGCTCCTAGAACCCCATAACAAAATGGGGTTGTTGAACGAAAGAACAGAGCTCTTGATGACATGGCCAGAACCATGCTTCTTTCTAGCAAACTACCTCACAGCTTCTGGGCAGAAGCAATAAACACTGCATTCTACATAATAAATAGATGCATGACCAGGCCACTGGTAGAGAAAAATCCTTATGAATTACTTAAAGGGAGAAAGCCCAACATATCCCACCTTAGGGCTTTCGGATGCAAGTGCTTTGTGCACAATAATGGCAAAGATTCCTTAGGTAAATTTGATCCCAGAAGTGATGAGGGAGTATTCTTGGGATATTCATCACATAGCAAAGATTATAAAGTTTATAAGAAACGAACTATGTGTGTAGAGGAGAGCGTGCATGTTGTTTTTGATGAAACTAACACTCTTTCTGAGAGACAGGAACCAAAAGATGAGGAGCTTGGACTGGTCAGAAGCAGTGAAGAAATTGAAGCAATTATGGAAGATGGAGCAGGTGATGGACCAGGTCCAACTACCCCGAGCAACATGACAGGGGGAACTCAACAGCAAAGTACTCTGGACCTTGGCCCTGATCCTGTTCCACAACAACAAGACATCATGGGATCATCTAGAAGTGAACAATTGGTGCTCAAGCCACACAAATATCAGAGTTCTCACCCTCTAGAGAACATCATAACAGATTTGACAAAACAAGATCCTCCTTGAAAAATCTGTGTGCGTTTGATGCCTTTCTATCCTTGATTTAACCAAATAACATTGGTGAAGCCTGACAGGATGCTGACTGGGTAAATGCCATGCAAGAAGATCTAAATCAATTTGAAATAAGTCAAGTATGGCACTTGATACCCAGACCACTAGATAGATCAGTAATTGGCACCAAGTGGGTCTTCAGGAACAAACTCGATGAGGATGGAACTGTTACAAGAAACAAGGCCAGACTGGTTGTCCAACGATATAGTCAAGAAGAAGGAATTGACTATGAAGAGACCTTTGCTCCTATGGCAAGATTGGAGCCAATCAGACTTCTTATAGCATTTGCTGCACACATGGAATTCACTCTCCATCAGATAGATGTAAAGAGTGCTTTCCTCAATGGTTATCTAAAGGAATAAGTATTTGTAAAACAACCTCCAGGTTTTGAAAGCAAGGATACACCTACATGTATACAAACTTGTCAAGTCTTTGTATGGACTCAAACAATCAGCAAGAGCATGGTATGAGCGACTATCAAAATTCCTGCTAGAACATTGATACAAACGAGGAAATATTGACAGTACCTTGTTCTTAAAGGAAAAAGGTAAGGATCTCCTGGTTGTGCAAATATATGTTGATGATATCATATTTGGGACGACCTCTGAAAAATTGAGTAAGGAATTTGCTAAACTTATGGGGAGTGAGTTTGAGATGAGTATGATGGGTGAGCTAAACTTTTTCTTAGGCTTGCAAATCAAGCAAAACTCAAATGGAACAATGATCCATCAACAAAAATATGTGAAGGAATTGCTCAAAAGATTTAAAATGAAAGACTCAAAAGAAATTGACACCCCCATAGCCACAACTACAAAATTAGATGTGGATGAAACTGGTTCATCCGTTGATCAGAAGTTATACAGAGGGACGATTGGGTCTTTTTTATATCTCATTGCCAGCAGATCTGATATTGTTTTCAGTGTAGAATTGTGTGCTAGGTTTCAGGCAAATCCAAAGGAATCCCATCTAACTGCAGTGAAGAGAATTTTGAGATATCTGAAAGGCACTTCTGATTTATACCTTTGGTATTTTAAAGGTAGTAATTTCAACCTTGTAGGATATACTGATGCAGATTATGCAGGTTTCCTGGTTGATAGGAAAAGTACTTCAGGCATGGCTTACTTTTTGGGCTCTTGCCTTGTGTCTTGGGCCACCAAGAAACAAAATTCAATAGCCTTGTCTACTGCTCAGGTTGAATATGTGGCTGCAGCCTCATGTTGTGCTAAGTTTCTATTAATAAAGCAACAACTCATGGACTTTGGTATAGAGGTTGGATGCATTCCTATTTTCTGTGACAACACTAGTGCAATTAGTATGACAAAGAACTAGGTTACTCATAAAAGAACTAAGAACATAGATGTTAGACACCATTTCCTAAGGGATAACTATGAAAAATGAATGATCTCAATTGAATTTTGTGCTACTAACAAGAAAATTGCAGACATCTTTACTAAAGCACTGAGTAGGGAGCATTTTGAGAGAAACCGGCTTGAATTAGGGATGATTAAGATCACCTAATTGAAAAACAAAAATAAAAAATTGAAAAACAAAAATAAAAAAAAATTCATGATTTTACTGCCATACTCTCTTGCCATGTATTAATATGATTCCTTGGTTGCTAATGATGTTTTTCTATATTTGTAAATTGAGGCATATTAAAGACTATAACACGATGAACCTTGTTCATCGCTACTTGTTCATCTGACTGACAAGGTACGTGCTCATCTCCATACACTTCTTGAATTAATTATAATCACACATGAGCATGACTCTATCTATATTTGGTTCATTTCCAATTCTCTGTACTTATCCTAAAATGAACCAGTTTCAAGAAGTCCCATCGTATCTTAATTAGCCTAGATTTAGTGATTCCTAACCGTCTAATCAATGACACTCCTACAGCGATTAGACTCCCACTTGACGAATACATCTGCCCGTTGTACAATTAATGACCACATCTTTAAAAGGCCATCATTACCACCCCTCTTCAAAAGTATAACCGTCAAACCGAGTTATTCATTCCTCTCATACCAAAACTGATCAACTTTCTTCTCTTCCAAATTCTTCATAAAAATGTCTTTACCACCTGTTGTTTCATCTTCCTTCTCCACCCATTATTATGAGGACAATGATTCTAGTTCTAATTCTCCATCAGTATACAATTCACATTCTCCAGCCAGATCTTCAACACCCCAAAACCCTCCAGTTCTTGAACCTACTTCTGAACCTACACCTAACCCTACTCCAGCCCCCAGGGCACGTATAGTGAAAGTTTTGGCCAGGAAGTCAGTTGATTCTTGTTCTCGTGCCAAATTCTTGGAAGAAATACTTCAAGCTATCAAGGCCCAAGATTCTGAATCCTCTAGTGAATTCTTCAAATCCGCTAATGAGGATGAAGCACCAGGTTTATCTAACACTGAACATGGAAATCTTGAGATTGGGTCTGCAACTGGTATGTCTAAGAACATATTTGCTTTGGTTGGGTCGATTGTGTATGTAGAGGTGCCGGATAGGCGGAGAAAACATGGTAAAAATATAAACCTTGAGAGGGAGGGAGAAAGGAGCTCAGTAAGGGGATCTAGGAAGGACGGTGCCACTCTGGCTATTTGTGGCCCCGCTCCTGTGATTGATGAAGAAGGAGTCACAACTTTAGGGGGAAGCATTTCTAGGGAAGCAGCAGCAGGTTTGGAGAGACTACAACAATCAGTAGATGAACCCGATTCATCTATTGAGGAGACGTTAGCTGAGATGCTGAGGAAGTTGGGGGAGTCCTATAATCCCAAAAAGAAAAGAACTCCTAAGTCCAAGAAGGCTACTACCCCAGTTCCACCAAGAAAGAGGAAAACTTCATTATCTGCTGATGCTCCTTCCCCAAAGATTCGAGCTACAAGAAGTGCTGTCAGGAAAGGAGAGGAATAATTGTAAAGAGCTATGAGAGAGAACAAAAAGAAGAAGGCTGCCAAGGGAAAGGCAAAAGTGGGAGAGCCTATTGAGGCAGTTACTATTGATGATGATGTGATGGACCTGGTCCATCATGAGGAGCAACCTTCTCCAGTTGTGCTTGAGACACCTAAACCCAAGAAAGCTAAGGCTTCTTCCAAGAAGTCAGCTTTTGTGTCTACCACACCCTCAACAATTGCAAAGAGGACCAGGTCTAAGTCAAGGAAAGTTAAGATTACTGATGATGAGGAATGGAGTGCAGGAGAAGAGGAAGAGTCTGGTGAAGGGACTGACAAACTCACCATGTTTGGCAAGCGTACTATCTTGAAGGGAAAGCTGGTTAGAGACCTTGAGGAATCAGGGATGATTTTCCTGATGGATACCCTAAACGTGCAAGGGTGGAAGGACATGGTTCTTCACCTGGAAGGAAAGCTGGATAGAAATGAATTGGTTGAATTTATGGCCAACGCAGTTGTCAAGGATGGCAGGGTATCTACCAGGGTTCAAGGAGTTGAAATCTCTTTCGATGCAAAGGAGTTAGGGGAGATATTGAATATTCCTGCTGAGGGTTATGATGACTATACAAGGCAAATATGGCCTAACTTGGATGGTATGTCCTCAGCTCTCAACATCACTAGGTTTTTCTGTGAGAATGAAGCAGAACCTGATCCCAGGGCTGTATTCAAAAGCGAGATGCGATCTCAGCACAAACTATTCTTTGAGTTTGTGATCAAGTTTCTTCTGCCAAGACAAGAGCGAAGGAACATTTCCAGCTACATGGATCTCACGCTTATGGAATGCTTGTACAGGGGTAAGCAGATCAATTGGCCTGCTTTCATCATCCAGCTCTTGGACAGAGTTGTGAATGGAGCCAAGGCGCACGCTATACCTTATGGATTTATTCTGACTGCTGTGCTTGCCCACCTCAAGGTTCCTGTGAAGAAAGATGAGATGGCTACTGTTGAGGACTACTTTGGGAAGAATATATTGCTGACATGTGACTACATTGTAAACATTCTTGAGGATGAACCTGGTTAATCTAGGAAAATGCATGTTAATAGCAAGGTCGGGTCACTTATGTAGGAATGTGAGATAATGGATGCGGAGATCCTTCGATTGAAATCTCGCCTTATTGAGGTTGAAGCTGAGCAGGATGCTCTTAGAACTGAATTAGCCAAAGAAAAGGAGAAAAATGAAGGTCTTCTTCAACAAATGCTCTCACTTCTTCAAGCCAAGACAACAACCTCATCTTCCCATTCCCAGCCCTAGGAGTCCAATGCCACCAAAACCTATTCAATGCCCAGTTTGGGATTTTATCTTGTTATGGTTTTTTGTTGTTCTGCTCATGGTTGCGACTATTTTTAATTCATTTTGTGTATGGTGCTTGATCTATGATCTAATCAATGTATTTGCTTTTTGGTTATTGATTTTGTATCAGTTTCTTAAATAGCTTACATTTGATTGGTTTTTTTTAATGATTAATCATGCTTTGCACCTGCAGTTGCCTAGATGGCCATGAGTAATTGATAATAACTCTGGTAAGTTAAAACTTTACAAAGTGTCTATGTTGGACTGAAGTATGTACAGGATTGAGCACAGAGTTTGTCATCATCAAAAAGGGGGAATTTGTTGAACCAAGTCACTGCATGGTTTTGAAGATTGACAAATGCCTACCCAGTTGAACCAGGTCCATCAGGGCAAACATTATCAAACAGACCCATTGGCACATGAAGCGTACATGCACAGGCGATAAACATGATGTGTGCATTAACTATGAACTAAGAGGTTATCTCCTAAAGCGAAAAGGTTGCAAAGTGATAAGAAGAAAGAGTTCGAATTCAGCAAGGATAGAAAACAATCGAGGAAGTTGAGATGAACACAAACTCCTCCACCAAGGAAGAGCTGCACTAGAACTAAACAACAACATCTCAACTACTAAGTCTATAATTTGTTGAAGCATTCCTGCTGAAGAATTGATCGCACAAAGACAGAAGTGAAACAAGAACTGAAAGCAAAATTACCAAAGCAATCTTGCAAGCAGAATCCTTGTGCGACACAAAAACTACTTGAACCAGCTAGAAGAACCAGCTCCATCTGTTATCTCTTGAGTATAGTTGGTTTGTCGTAGGTGATTAAATATTGTATCTTTCAGCTTTATTAGAAGCAATTGTAATAGGTACACATTGATCAAGTTAGAGTTAACTAGAAGTTTGTCGCAATTAGCTAGAGGCTAGTTTGCCACAAAGGGATTAGAGTTAGTCCTTAGGTTTACAAAAGAGTTTTTTTGTAAATATTGTTTGGCTTAGAGTTGTAGTGAAGAGTTTGGGAAAATCCTACTAGGAAGTAGGTCGTGGTTTTTTCACCTTTTGAGCCAGGTGTTTTCCACGTAAAATTATTGTGTTCTTTAAATTTCTGCAATTACTTTTCCGCAAACAGTAGAAGTTGGAACACCAAGATGAACCTGGTTCTTCTATAGAGACTGCACTCAAAAATTGGACACCACACAAATCACCCCCCTCTTGTGTGGTATTGACGTATAAAACATCACCTAGCCTTAGAAAACAATTTTTCAAGAAAATTGTTGTGCTTGTTATTACAGGAAATAAAAAATGAAATGAAATGTGAAATTGTTGGCATCGAGCCCGTATTTTTGTTCCGGAGCCCGGAACAAGTTTGTTATGATATTTAAGTCTTATCTATGGAATTTGATGAGAATCGGGGTTGATTTGACGTGATTCGGACGTCCGGTAGAAAGATAAAAATTTGAGTGTTCTTGAGAAAATCATGAGTTTTGAGGTTAAATTTGTAATTTTTATGTTATTTTGATGATTTGAGCGCACAATCAAGTCCATATGATATTTTTAGACTTGCGTGCATGTTTGGTTTGGAGCCCCAAGGGCTCGGGTTAGTTCCGGGTAGCCCCGAGAGATCACGCTTCGCAAATGCAAAGACCTGGGCCAGCCTCATATCTCGCAAATGGGAGATTCTGGCCGCAGATGCGAACTTCCCATATGTCGCCAATGCGAAAATTTCATCGCATTTGCGATGGCTGCCAAAATTCAAAGGGGTCGCAATTGCGAACCCCTGATCGCAAATGCGATAATCGCAGCATGTTAAAACAGATTTTAGACGGGGTTTTCACCTCTTTTTCAATTCTCTCAAACCCTAAACCTCCGTAGGCGATTTTCTAAAGACCCAAACTTCTCCAAATAATTGGTAAGTGATCTCTAACTAATTCTTTTCATTCCTTACAACTTTAACAAGATTGCAACCAAAATCTAGAGTTTTCATGGTGAAAATTGGGATTTTTGGTTAGATCTTAGGAATTTCAAAATTTGGGAATTTAGACCTTGAACTGAGGTTGGATTACGAAACAAATTATATATCCGGGCTCGGGGGAGAATGGGTAAACGGGATTTGGTCCGAACCCTCGAGTTTAGACCAAGCAAGCCCGGGGTCAATTTTCATATGTTGTGCGGAAAACTTAGGAAAACCATGATTTTTTCATTAAATTTAGCACCTTTAGCATTAATTAATGATGTTAAACCAATTATGATTATATACGAGTGAGTTGAAAGCCAATTCTAAAAGAAAAGAAGTGCTTGAGCAGTGAGTGGCCTGCGGATTAGGGGTAAGTGTTTTGTCTAACCTTAGCTTGAGGGAATATGTATTGTGTGACTACTTGTTACCTATTTTTTTCTAAATCCGATGTATAGGTGAGGTGACAAGTACCTATACGTTGTGGTCGGGTCCTAGCATGCGAGTGAAAGTGAATTCTTGTTATTTTGGTTGTTGTAAAGCCCATTACTTATGATTATTGTTGTTATTGAAATGTTGGAAGGTTAGTATCCGGCTCCACCGAGATGGATAATATTCTGAATACTAAGTTGAGATTTAAATGATAAATGACGATAAAAGCGATGGTGAAATATTGATTTCTTGTGAAATCCCTCTTTGTATGTTGTTATTGATAGTGTGATTGGTGAGGAAGAGTGTACAACACGAAGGGTGATGTCGTGCATGAATTATTTATATTATAGTGTGAGAAAGAGTGTAAAGCACGAAGGGTGATGCCGTGCATGAATTATCTATATTGTGAGGAAGAGACTAAAAGCACGAAGGGTGATGCTGTGCATTTATGTTCATTATACGGTGAGGATGAGAGTAAAAGCACGAAGGGTGATGCCGTGCATTTTATTTATTCTTTTGGCGAGGCTGAGAGTAAAAGTACGAAGGGTGATGTCGTACAAATTTTGTTTCTACTTTAATAGCTCAATTTAGTTGGTTTATCATTGTTTATATCTGTCTTTTTGTCGTTTCAATCCTTATGATAAGATTCCCCACAACATGACCCCCTCCCATTGTTTGTTGTTTGTAAACTCGTTACTTGCTGTTATTTTTGCTAGCCTGTTAATATATGTACAGGTTTTATGTGGTGTCTTATAACTAGTGATTTGTACATATTATTTACTCCCATTTTCTTAGGTTTTGAGACGAAATTGATTAAGATACTCCTAAAACTTGACGCAAGTTGTTTAAATTGCAGGAATTGAGTTTAATTGAAGATATTGACTTATAATGACTCAAAAGGAGAAGAATCTTGCATTGTCCCAGAACCCAGCAGAAACGCGATTCACGCCAGTATTCCGCTGCAGCGGTTGTCACTTAGCTGCAGCAAAATTCCATCCGCTGCCCCGTTGCAAAACTTCAGAGAGCAGGTTTTTAAGGAAAATTGAACCGCTGACAGCGCTGCTATTCCGCTGCAGCATTTTCTCTACTGCTGCAGCATTCAAAATTATGCTGGGAGCATTCTCCAAACAGTCAGTACTTTGGAGTTTTCACACTAACACGGTCAACGGTATTATTCCGCTGCCGCTTTTCAGGGACCGCTGCGACACTACATTATTCTGCTGGGAGCGGAATGAAGTTCCAGAGAATGTACAAATCCAGAAATGTTGCAGCGGTCATTATTCTGCTGCACCGAAAGCCCATTCGCAGGAGCGCTCAGAAATCCGCTAGGAGCAAAATCTACATAGGGGCAATTTCGTCCAGTATTTTCAGCCTAGTATAAGTACCTTTTTTTTTCATTTTTAGGGCATCATACGTTAGAGTGAGTACGCGAACAACTATTTTATTCCGTTTTGAGTAATTTTAGCTTAGATATTACAATATTTCTTAGATTTCTTTCCAGTAATCAACATTTATGTGTTCAATTTCATCATCTATCCTAGTTTCTTGCTTGAAAATGAGTAGCTAGACCCTTAAGCTAGGGTTGTGACCCAACCCTAGTGTGGGTAGCTAATGGGTCTTCTATTTTAGGATGAATTTGTGATTGGGTATTTGATTTTTAGTCTATTTCATGCATAATTCTCAGATTTAGTGGTTGCAAACACTATTTCATGCCTTCATGACCAGGGTTATTCTTGAGAGAGATGACCCAAGTCTAGGTAAATAGGCTAACAAGGTATTGGGGTGGATACTAGAGATAGTTACACCCGACTTGAGCCATTTCATATGATTTGTTGGAACACCCAATTGTGCTTGAGAAAGCCAATTCGCAAAGTTACCAAACTTATCGAGAGGTATTCGGTGAGCAATTTAGTATGAGGTTATGTCATTCACCCACAATTCAAAAGGTTATCCTCGATTTTAGATCCCATTAGTCACTCACTTAGGAGTAAGCCACAGCCCTAGTGCCTTTAATCACTTGAGAAAAAACCACAAAAAGATCATAGATAGCTAGACAATAGTCTTTATTAGTCTTAACTTTAGTATAAATACGAAACCTCTTATGTTGAGAAGTGTAATAAAGAACTTGAAACACCACTAGGTTAAGTAGAAATTCAACTCCCATATACATAACTCCCCCTGGATATCGATCACGACCCGTTTGGGTAGTTGATTCGACCCCTTCCTTGCTACTTATTAGTGGTATAGGTGGGCGCCGATCACTTTTGGCGTCGTTGTCGTGGCGTTATAACGGTGTTGACTATCTATTTGAGTAGTGGTGTAGATTGTTTTTCTTTCCTTCTTTTTGTTAATTTGTGTGTTTCTATCAATACATGTACTTATGGTTGATCCTCTGGAAAATATTATACCGGGGGAGGAGATAGATGACAACGCGGAGGATGAGTTACATCAAGTTCCTCCACCTTAAAGACGGGGCCGACAAGACAATCCCAATGATAATATTCCAGACCCTCCCCCTCATCCTCCTGGAGATGCTCCGAGGGTGCTTCTGAACGAGGGGTATGCTAGTGCAATTGTCCCACCCGAAATCCCGGCGGGCAACTGCCAAATCACTAATATCATGTTGACACTTCTAGAGCAGCGAGGGTATTTCACGGGAGCTCCCCATCAAAATGCCTACAAACACTTAAAAGGCTTTGTGGACACATGTTGGGGGAGCAAGCAAACCAATGTATCGGAGGATGCCTTAAGGTTCAGATCATTTCCTTTCTCTCTCCGAGGGAAGGCTCTAGATTGGCTTGAACGACTCCCCAATCATTCTATCTCTACATGGGATGATTTGGCGGATAAGTTCCTTGCCAAGTTTTTTTCCCTCGGGAACATGGCGACTTTGAGAGACGAGATATTGGCATTCAAGCAATAGCCGAATGAGCCCCTTCACGAGATTTGGGAATGCTACAGAACTATGGTCAAAGGGTGTCCAAACAATGACATGAACGAGTCCATGATACAACACACTTTCTACCAAGGCATCAATACCATCAATCAGTGTGTGGTCAATCAACTCGCGGGGGGAAACTTTATGAAGTTATCTTACAATGAAGCATGTGACATCTTGGATAAAATGGCAGACACTTTGTCAGCATGGCAGTGTCGGGAAAATGTGCCCCAGGGAGATCCAAGTGTTATAAATCTCCACAAAGAGCTTCAGGACCGTGGGCAAGGTATCGCCGAGCTTACCACCACCATGAATCAATGTGCTAAGGTGCAGCTTCAACAAATGCAAAGGCCGAAGCAAGTGCATGCTATGGAGGGGGTGAATATTTTGGTTAACAAGTGAAAGCCTCGTGGAAATCAAATTCCAAATAACAATGACCAATGTGACCAAGGAGTGAGTGGGTACAATCAAGAGGAGTCCTATGATGAGCAAAATGAAGATGTAATGTATGCCAACAATTTTCAAGGGAAAAGGAACAATCAAGGGAACAACCAAAATTGGAGCAATCAAAAGCAAGGTAATTGGAACAACAATAACAACTCGAGCAAATGGGGGAACAACAATTAACAATGGGGAGGCAACAACAACAATTGGAGCGGGAACAACAATTGGGGTGGAAATGGAAATCGGGGGTCGGGCTTTCAAAGGCCCCCGATGTATCAACATCCCAATAATCCACCCCCATATCAATCACAAGGCCAAGGTTCCTCAAGCAATGACATGGGCCGAATCGAGCAAATGTTTAAACAAATAATGGAACGTAATGCGGATTCAGATGCTCAAATTGCCTCCCATACTACCTCCATCCGAAATCTTGAAGTCCAAATGGGACAAATATCACAAGTCATGAACACACGCCCGAATGGGGAACTACCTAGTGACACGATGGTGAACCCTAAGGGTGGGAGCAACAACAACAATACCGGTCATGCAATGACGGTGACCACAAGGAGTGGTCGAGGCAGTGAGGCTAGTTCTTCAAAGCAAAAGAGAGTTGTTAGTGATGATGATGACTTGCAACAAGTGGAGGTTCCTATGGAGATTGAAAATATTGTTGAAGAGTCGATGAACAATGAAGTGAGGATTGACATCAATGATAACGAGGAGGAATCACAAAATGACGTGAACCCGTCTAGGGAACACGTAATTGACATACACGAGCCGGTTGTTCCAACAACCAAGGCACCATTTCCTAGGAATCCTATTCCCTATCCTCAAACATTGGCTAAGCAAAAGACGGAGAATTAATTCAAGAAATTCATAGATATGATGAAGCTTTTGTCCATCAACGTACCATTAGTCGAGGCTCTTGAACAAATGCCTGAATATGCCAAGTTTATGAAAGACTTGGTAACAAAGAAGAGATCAATGGAGTGCAAGACAATCAAGATGACTCACCATGTGAGTGCAATTGTGCACTAAATGGCACCCAAACTAGAGGATCCCGGAGCATTCACTATTCCTTGCACTATTGGTAGTGCGGATTTTGCCAAGGCATTGTGTGACTTGGGTGCTAGTATCAACTTGATGCCTTACTCTGTATTTAAAACATTGGTAATTGGTCAATCTAGGACGACTTCTATGCGACTTCAAATGGCGTATCAAACTATGAAGCGACCCTTGGGAATCATTGATGATGTTTTGGTGCGGGTTGACAAATTTATGTTGCCCGCTAACTTTGTGATATTGGATTGTGAGGTAGATTATGAAGTTCCAATCATCTTGGAAAGACCTTTACTTGCAACGGGGAACGCCTTGGTAGATGTGGAGGCCGGTGAGATCACCTTCCTGATGGGGGATGAAAAGGTCGTTTTCCACGTTTGCAAGTCAATACGGCAACCCAATAGCACGGAGGTGTGTTCTTTAGTGGACCTTGTCACCGAGGTCATAATTGATGAAACAAGCTCAATGATCAATGTTGAAGACCCTGTGGAAGCAGTTTTATCGAATCATGATATTGTGGTGGATGGCTTGATCGAGTATACCAATGCATTGCAAGGCAAGGGTTCTTATTCTTATGGTCCTCGCAAGCTATCTTTGGATTTAGAAAATCGGAAAACTCCTCCGACAAAGACCTCAATCGAGGATCCACCTGCCTTGGAGTTGAATCCCCTTCAACCACACCTCAGGTATGAATTTTTGGGTCCTTCTCGTACTTTACATTTTATACTTTCTTCTTGGCTAACCCAATTGCAGGTAGATTCTACACTCAAAGTGCTCCAAAGGAGAAAGAAGGCCATAGGTTGGACTCTTGCTGATATTCAGGGCATAAGCCCTGCCTTCTGTATGCACAAAATAATTCTTGAAGATTGTGCAAAGCCCTCCATAGAACACCAACGGAGATTGAATGAGGCAATGCAAGAGGTGGTCAAAAAGGAGATAATCAAGTGGCTCGATGCTGGGGTCATCTACCCAATCTCTGACAGTGCTTGGACTTCTCCAGTCCAATGTGTTCCTAAAAAGGGTGGCATGACAGTGTGCAGAATGATAAGAATGAGCTTATTCCCACTCGTACCGTGACTGGTTGGAGGGTTTGTATGGATTACTGCGAATTGAATAAGAAGACCCGAAAAGATCACTTCCATTTGCCATTCTTGGACCAAATGCTTGACAGACTTGCTGGGAGAGCTTTCTATTGTTTCTTGGACGGGTATTGAGGCTACAATCAAATCTTTATAGCTCCAGAAGATCAGGAAAAGATAACATTCATCTGTCCCTATGGGACATTTGATTTGTCAAGGATGCCATTTTGTCTGTGCAATGCACCCGCCACATTCCAGTGGTGCATGATGGCAATTTTCACTGATATGGTTGAAGATTTCTTGGAGGTGTTCATGGACGACTTCAGCGTGGCCGGGGAATCTTTTGAGTGTTTGTAAAATCTTGATAAAGTCCTCGTCCGGTGTGAAGAAACCAACCTTGTTTTGAATTGGGAAAAATTCCATTTCATGGTCAAGGAGGGCATAGTCCTCGGCCACAAAATCTCAAAATATGGCATTGAAGTGTATAAAGCCATGATCGAGGTTATTTCTATGTTGCCTCCTCCAACCTCGGTGAAGGAAGTCTGTAGTTTCCTTGGTCATACTTGATTTTATCGGAGATTCATTAAAGATTTTTCAAAGGTGGTAAATCCTCTATGCAATCTATTGGAGAAAGATTCCATGTTCGAGTTCAATGAAGAGTGTATGAGAGCATTTGAGTTACCGCGTCAAATTGGAGCCCTCTTTTCGCGCTCATGTGTGACTCAAGTGACGTGGCAGTGGGTGCGGTCTTGTGCCAACGGGTGAACGGAGTCTTTCACCCCGTTTATTATGCAAGCAAAACCACGAACTCTGCCTAAATGAACTACATCTTCACCAAAAAGGAATTGTTGGCTATTGTCTTTGCAATGGAGAAATTTAGGCCCTACCTTATGGGCGCCAAAGTGATAGTGAAGACCGATCATGCGGCGCTCGGGTACTTAATGACAAAGAAGGATTCAAAAGCTCGACTTATGAGGTGGTCTTGGTACTCCAAGAGTTTGATCTAGAAATTGTTGATAGGAAGGGGAGCAAAAATCAAGTTGCCGATCATCTATCACGGTTGGAAGAGCAAGGTAGGCCAAGTGATGGCCTTGAGATCAATGATACATTCCCGGATGATCAACTGCTCTCCGTCTCTATGCTTGATATGCCATGGTTTGTGGACATCGCGAACTTTCTTGTTACCAGTGTTGTCCCGTTTGATCTCTCTTCTAACCAAAGGAAGAAGCTTAGACGAGAAAACTTGGATTATTATTGGGATGAGCCGTATTTGTTCAAAATATGCACCGATGGAGTCATTCGGCGTTGTGTCCCTGAGAAAGAACAAATGTCCATTCTTGATTCTTGCCATTCCTCACCCTACGGTGGTCATCACGGTAGGGCAAGGACAGCTTCTAAAGTCTTGAGTTGTGGGTTTTATTGTCCAACTTTGTACAAGGATGCAAGCGAATCGGTAAAGAGGTGTGATGAATGTTAAAGAGCGGGTGGCATATCAAAGAAGGATGAAATGCCCCTCACAACGATCCTTGAGGTTGATATATTTGATGTGTTGGGCATTGATTTCATGGGCCCATTTGTTAGCTCGTGTGGAAAAACCTACATTCTCCTGGTGGTGAATTATGTCTCAAAATGGGTTGAAGATGTGGCTTTACCCAATAATGAAGCCCGGAGTGTGGTTGGTTTTCTCAAGAAGAACATCTTCACAAGATTTGGGACACCCCGAGCCATCATAAGTGATGGGGGATCTCATTTTTGCAATCGGGCTTTTGATTCATTGCTTTCCATGTATGGGGTAAATCACCAAGTGTCCACTCCGTACCATCCTCAAGCTAGTGGTCAGGTTGAAGTTTCTAATCGAGAAATCAAGAACATTTTGGCCAAGACCGTGAATGCAAATAGGAGCGATTGGTCTAGAAAGCTCGATGATGCTATTTGGGCGTATAGGACTGCCTTCAAAACCCCAATCGGTATGTCTCCGTACCGGTTGGTGTATGGAAAAGTATGTCACCTACCAGTGGATTTGGAGCACAAGGCACTTTGGGCTTTAAAGAAGTTGAACTTGGATTGGGACACAGCTGCAAATCTTCGTGTTGATCACTATAATGAACTTGATGAGTTTAGATTCCATTCCTATGCAAGCTCTTCTTTGTACTAGGAGAAAATGAAATATTTTTATGACAAGTATGCTAAGGACCGGGAATTAAAAGTGGAAGACTTGGTGCTACTTTTCTATTCAAGGCTTTGTCTCTTCCCGGGAAAACTCAAGTCAAAGTGGAGTGGTCCATTCGAGGTGGTGTTGGTTACACCCTTTGGTGCCCTTGATCTAGAAAACAAGAATGGTGAAATTTTTCACGTGAATGGGCATCGGGTCAAACATTACTTGGGTAAATTTGAAGATAGCCACGTGGTGGCTTTGCTGAAATTCAATTGAACATGGTAACATGCGTCGTGTCGCGACGTTAACTCAGGCGCTTCTTGGGAGGCAACCCAAGTATTTTCTTTTCTTTCTTTTTGTTTGTTTTTGTTAGAGTATATTTTCTGTGAGCTAACCTATTTGTGAAGTTGGTGTAGGATTTGGTGGACGCAGTGCAGGATCAAGTCTGAAAAACTTTGGGCAGCTGGTGCTATTTCACTGCAGCGGTCAGAATTTTGCGGTCAGCGGTCAGCGGTCACCAACCGCTGCAGCGAAATCTCCAGCTGACGGCGGTCCAAACGATCCAAAAATGTGAACTCTCTGAATCTCAAACCGCTGCAGCAAACAATATTCTGTTGCCAGCGGTAGGATTCCGCTGCAGCAGTAAAATTCTACTGACAGCAGTGAGGATAATTGCCCAGCACCTTCAAAGTGAAAGAAGCGCGGTGAGCGGTAAAATTTCGCTGGCGCGCTAGGTAAGTCGGTGAGGTCCCACAAGCTCAGTATAAATACCAAGGGACCCTCTTCTTTTACCCTTTTCCCTTATTTGCTTCCCAGACCAGCATTTTTACTGCTCATAAAATTCACTCTTCATCCGAGACCATTTTTCTCACATCCTAGCATCTTACATCTTCATCTAACAGTGATATGTGCTCATTAATTTCTTTTAGTTGATAATTTGTTGTTAGTTTTTGTGTGTTTTTCTTTTTGTTCTTTAATTTAGAGTTATTGAAGCCATAATCCTTAATAATGATTCACCAATGTGTTTTAACTTGTGATATAATGATTTCTTTTTGCCTAAGTGGGTATAGGGTTCTTGTTATCTCGGCATTCATGTCATAACTTTCAAAATTTCGCAACCCCTAATTTTGTTTTTTGCTGTTAGTGCACCAAATTGATGAACTCCGCTGCAACATTCCAAAATTCTGCTGACAGCGGAGTCATTTGAGCCTAATATTTTGAATTCTCGATTTCTGCTGCAACGGTAAAAAATCTGTTGTCAGCGGTGAAGGTTCCGCTGCAGCGGACCATTTCTTCGCGGACAACAGTGAGGTACTTCTGAAAGTGGGGTAGTCTGATTCCCCCTTTTTTTCCGCTGCAGCGAAAAAAATACGCTGCAGCGTTGGCCTTTCTCTGCAGCGGTCCAATATTTTGCTGACATCGCTAGGAAAGTTTAGAGAAGGGGTATCTTTTCTGCTGCAGCGGTAAAAATTCTACCAACATCGGTTACCATTCCGCTGCAGTGGCCAGTTATCCATTGACTATAAAATCTTGTGTGCACACTGTCCTAGTCTCTGCATCTGTAATGTTTGTGCTTTCTTTGGCTACTTGTGTACCATGTTTTAACAACCTTCTTTTACATGTTTGCTGAAAATGGTTGGGTCACTTAGAGGAGCAGATAAGCAACCCGGGAGGGGTGACCCTTCAAGGGTCGGGGCAAAGGAAAACAACAGGCCCCCTATGTCCGACCAAGACAATTGGGAAGAAACAACCAAGAAAAAAGGAAAACCCACACCAGTCTGAATCTAGTGAATATATTCCCTCTCGGGAAGCTTCGGAGGGAAACAGTGGAGCAGCCTTAGCAGAGGCATCGTCCCAACCATGAAGGCTTGTCAACGAGCCCACTAGCTCTGATTCTTCTAACGATCTTTCCAGTTGCTCACTACCCCCCGAGTATACCTGTGCAGTAGCCCAATCCACCGCCCCTCCTTCTTTCAACCTTAACATCTCTGATGAGGCACCAGATGATGGAAGGGATGGGGACACCCTAGTCCAGACCACATGAATTCTACGGAGCAGGAATCCATTTTTGTGGCAGGATCGGTTTGTTTCTGAACCGGCCTACCACAAATTCAGAGAGTGGTGGCCCCAAATATCGCTTATCCCTGAAAGGCCTTTCATTATCAAGGATCTCCTACCTCTCAACCCTAATGTGAAGAAGCAATTTGATGAAAGGGAGGGGTGGCATTTCTTCATTAGCAAAGTTGAGGATGCCAATGAGTACGTTGTGAAGGAATTTTATGTAAATGTGGACCACACAAAAAGGGACACATATATTACCAAGGTTCGCAACAAGAAGATTTTTTACAATGGCAGGGCATTCAATGACTATGCGGGTTTCACTAATAAAGATGAGACGTGCTACAATGAGAAAGTGGCCTTGGGAGATTTGGCTCATCAGTGGTTGGCCTTAGTCATTGCTATCCCGGGACTACTCCAGCTTGGTTGGTTGCAGGCTCCGCCATCAAAAGGAACACACTCAGCTTCGAGGCCAAGGGATGGGCCACCTTTGTTTGCATCCAGATAGACCCCATCCTTCATGACACTGACATACCTCTCTCAAGGGCCTTGATTGTAGAAACAATTATGGATGGCATCCCGATTAATGTCGGGAATATCATGTCCAAGGTGATTGATCGGATTGTTCAGAGAAATGAAGTCTCATATCCCTTTCCTAACTTCCTCACTATGTACTTCAAGGACATGGAAGTTGAGAAGACGGATTTTGATACTACAATGAAGCCTCGATCAGCTTTTTCGTGGTATAGTTTGAAGGGTCCGAACAACCCTAAGGAAAAAAGGAAAGACACCACATCTACTGCCCCTGGTACTTATACTACTACCGAGCCTTCCGCTGCTGCCGAGGGCTCCACTTTTTCTGAGGGGCCCACTGTTGCTGCTAGCCCAGAGTCTTCATCGAGTCCTGCCATGTCCATTCCAGTCCTAGTGCCATAATCTTCCACTTACCCTCAGACGGCCTTGAGGGTGTCTCAGAATTTAGTTAGTATCACCAACTGACTGCAGATAGCTTCATCTAAGCTCACTAACCTTTCTACCACTATTGCAGCTCAGTCAGCTCCGACACAGATTGCACTACCTCCTACTCTGGAGGACACATTGAAGAGCGTGGTTGATAACCAGAAGAAGATCATGGAGACACTGGATAAGCAAGGGAAGGAGATTCACTATTGGAGAAAATATGAGAAGAAGAAGAAGAAGAAGTCTTAGGAAGATATGAGGAAGGTTCAGGTGGAGATGCAGACCACTCAAGCTGACTTGAAGAAAGAGGTCGCGAAGCTCGCAGCGGAAGGGGACATTCCCCTTGATTTGTTGATGGGATAGCCGGTGCCCACTTACCAGGCAGCACAAGTTTAAGAGCCAGAGCTTCCAGCAGCCCCAGTTCGCAAAGGAGCCATCCTGCGGACTGATGATATGGAGATTCAGCTTGAGGATCGAGTGGGCGAGACCTCCTCACAGGCGCAGGACCCTGCTCCAGCCACGGGCGCTGTGCCTTCTTCTTTACGACTAATCCTTCCCCCATGCAGACAGAGGCACCATAAGGAGTTTCCTTTTACTCTCTCTCACCCATTTTCCCTGTTCTATATTTTTTGTTATTTAGCATTAAGGAAAATGCTATTTCTTATTGGAGGGGGTGGCCTCTATTTGGTATTTGGTGATTCAGACACTTTTACATTTTTTGGGTTATAATAACTTATGACACTATTTTTCTTTTCCTTATTTACATTTTTATACCTTTAGTTTGCTTTACTTTTAGAATGTATATACTCGGATTCCTCATTTATGTATATATTCATTACCCCTTTTATGTATATTCGTCTTAATCCCCTATTGTACATATTTATTTTTGCTTTTCGTATTTCTACTTTATAACTTCTTCATTTTTTCCATTTGTAGTTTAACTTCTTATTTCATTTAGTCGCTTATTTTTAACAATTTATATCTTCTTATTTACTTTTTACGCTGTCAATAAGCCCCTGGTTTTCTTAAGGCCACGTTTCTTTCAGGGGTGGAAATTGTGCGAATCAGGTGTCTCTTCCCTACGACGGACGGTGTGACAACCTTCCTAAGGGACTGAGTCAATTTTTCATTTTTTGTATTTGTTTTCCTTTGTTCTGATATTAGTGAATAAATGTGATTTAAATAGAAGCTTCACTTGGCACCAATAGACTTACCTTTGACCTCATTGTTAGAGACAAAAGTTGCAGATGAGTCTAGATCTAATTGTGACCCTTAGATTCTTGAGTTGACTGAAACTCTCGTCAGGTGGTGTATATGGCCATATGTGAGTTTTCAATCTGAACTAAGGTTGTTGTAGGACCTCGACTCGATACTCTTTAATGATCCTGTGGTTTGAGAGGTGAGGTTTGAATTGCATATCCCGAGTGTGGTGCCTAAAAGTCTAGAACTTACCCCAAGTGTTTTTCTAGGTAAAATCTTAAGTTAGCTCGACTTGTGAAATGAGCATAGGCTTTCCTTGATTCCCTATTGAAATTAAAAGACTTCCATAGCCTGCCTTTACAAGATCCCTAGTCAACCCCTCCTGAGCCTGAGCCTATTTGTTCAAAAATCACATCATGAACCTTCATTCGTTCTCTAATGACCCTCTATTGGCACCCATTCTTTCCTTGAACACTCATGGTGACTAATAGTAAAAATCATAAGTTTGGGGCAGAGGCGAGGAAATGCATAGTGATGAAAGAAATTGTAATAAAAGAAAAGGTTGTAAAGCAAAACAAGCCAAAAATAAAAGCAAAGGGTTGAAAGGAATCAATAAATCAAAGTTGAAAAGGCTTGGAATGATGAAAAAGAAAGAAAAAGGGAGAAACGTGAACTCCAAGTAAAAGAAAGAGCGACAATGAGTCTCTCTAAGTCCCCAAGGAAGAGTGCATAACTCAAAGAGTCAAGAAAAACATGAGCCGAAATGTGAAAAACAGGAGTGCTTAAGGAGAGATGTTCTATTGTAGTTCATCATGACCAAATTTGATCCAAAAACTCTCCATTACATCACGTCAAAGCCCTATAGGATCTCAAATTGAGTGAGCTTATATTAGTGGTGATTTACACGAGGGGCAAGCCTATGGTACTTAAAGCCGGAGTTGAGGCATTCCTTTGAAAGTGAAGAGACCCCTTGATAATCCCAATTTTGAGAGTTTGCGATCCACAATGATTTAGGTGAAAGAAAGAAGCTCTTTGACGACTTGAGTCAACTCTTAAAGATTTGGTGTCACATTAGATCTAGTGAGATAAGAAAATCATTACATAATATTGTCAATAATACATTTGTGTTGAGGTTAATTGTTAGTCCCAATTGAAGCTTTATGAAATCACATTTGAATGGCTGAAATACTTTCTCTTTTGTTTACGGAGGTGGGAGTCATCTTGTTTTCTTGAGCACAAGAAAAGACTTAATTTTGGGGGAGTTGATAACTAGTGATTTGTACCTATTATTTACTCTCGTTCTTTAGGTTTAGAGACGAAATTGATTAAGATACTCCTAAAACTTGATGCTAGTTGTTTAAATTGCAGGAATTGAGTTGAATTGATGATATTGGCTTAAAATGACTCAAAAGGAGCAGAATCTTGCATTGTCCCAGAACCCAGAAGAAACGCGGTCCATGTCAGTATTCCGTTGTTGCGGTTATCACTTCGCTGCAGCGGAATTCCATCCGCTGCCCCGTTGCAAAACTTCAGAGATCAAGTTTTTAAGGCAAATTGAACCGCTGACCGCACTGCAATTCTGCTGCAGCATTTTCTCTACCGCTGCAGCATTAAAAGTTACGCTGGGAGCATTTTCCAAACATCAGAGAGCCAGCAATTTTGAGTTTGCACACTAACGCGGTCAGCGGTATTATTTCGCCGCCGCATTTTCGGGGACCGTTGCGGCGCTGCATTATTCCGCTGGGATCGGAATAAAGTTCCAGAGAATGTACAAATCCAGAAACGCTGCAGCGGTCATTATTCCGCTGCAATGGAAGCCCATCCGCTGGAGCGCTCAGAATTTCGCTAAGAGCGAATTCTTCGTTGGGGCAATTTTATTCAGTATTTTCAGCCTAGTATAAATACATCTTTTTCTCATTTTTAGGGTATCAGACGTTAGAGTGAGCACGTGAAAAACTATTTTATTCCGTTTTGAGTAATTTTAGCTTAGATCTTACAATATTTCTTAGATTTCTTTCCTGTAATCAACATTTATGTGTTCAATTTCATCATCTATCTTAGTTTCTTGCTTAAAAATGAGTAGCTAGACCCTTAAGCTAGGGTTGTGACCCAACCCTAGTGTAGGTAGCTAATGGGTCTTCAATTTAGGATGAATTTGTGATTGGGTGTTTGAATTTTAGTCTATTTCATGCATAATTCTCAGATTTAGTGGTTGCAAACACTATTTCATCCCATCATGACTAGGGTTATTCTTGAGAGAGATGACCCAAGTCTAGGTAAATAGGCTAACAAGGTATTGGGGTGAACTCAAGAGATTGACAGCCCCAATAAAAGGGTGGATAATAGAGATAGTTACACCCGACTTGAGCTATTACATTTGATTTGTTGGAACACCCAATTGTGAGTGAGGAAGCCAATTCGGGCAAAGTTACCCAAATTATCGAGAGGTATTGATTGAGCAATTTAGTATGAGGTTATGTCATTCACCCACAATTAATAAGATTATCCTCGATTTTAGATCCCATTAGTCACTCACCTAGGAGTAAGCCACAACCCTAGTGCCTTTAATTACTTGAGAAAAATCCACAAAAAGATCATAGATAGCTAGACAATAGTCTTTATTAGTCATAACTTTAGTATAAATACAAAACCTCTTATGTTGAGAAGTGTAACTAAGAACTTGAAACACCACTAGGTTAAGTAGAAATTCCAATCCCACATACATAACTCCTTGTGGATATCGATCCCGACCCATTTGGGTAAAAGATGCTTCGACCCCTTCGTTGCTACTTATTAGTGGTATAGGTGGGCGCCGATCAGTGTCTTGTCCTAGCCTCGTCACTATTTCACCGAGGTAAGGCTCGACACTTACTTAGTGCATGAGGTCGATTATACTGATACTATACTCTGCACTTCTTGTGCAAATCTAGGTATCGTCCAGAGTTAGGAGATAGTAGTAGCTGACATCATTTACACGGAGACAAGAGGTAGATCCGCTGGCGTCTGTAGATTCCTGAAGTCTTTCCTTTATTATTTAAACATTGTTTTATTTCATTCAAAACAAAGACATATTCTTTTATCCCAATTATCTGTAGTATTCATTAGTAGTTTGTGAATTATGACACCAGACCCTTGATAGTTATATATTTAGTTCGTGGTTCGGTTTATTTATTTTGTTATTATTCATGAAGTTATTTGTTGAAAAATATTAGATTCAATACTCATTATGAAATTGATCTATTGTGTTTAAGTAAACTCGTAAAAGAAATTTTTTAGTTATGTTCTAACATTGTTTTGCCTAGCAAGTATGGTGTTAGGAACCATCACGATCCCGAGTGTTGGGAATTTGGGTCGTGACACTTGGGAGCGCGTCCGGAATGTGATTTGGAGGTTCGTGGTAGAATTAGGCTTGAATTGGCAAAATTGGAAATTTGGTGTTTCTCGGTCGGCAATAGATATTTTGATATCGGGGTCGGAATGGAATTCTGGAAGTTGGAATAGGTTTGTAGTGTCATTTGTAACTTGTGTGCAGAATTTTAGGTCAATCGGACTTGATTTTATAGGTTTCGGCATCGAATATAGAAGTTGAAAGTTCTTTGTTTCATTAAGCTTTAATTGGGGTGTGATTCACGATTTTAGAATTGTTTGATGTAATTTGAGGCATCGACTAAGTTTGTGTCATATTATAGGACTTGTAAGTATACTTGGTTGGGGTCCCATGAGGCTCGGATAAGTTTTGGAAGAGTTTTTGGATGATTTTGGCGTTTTGAGCATAAGCATGTAATGATCCAAAGGTCCATTTTTAGTTCTAGAGATCAAAATTTGATTTCGAGACTTCCGGGATTTCGATACTGAATTATAGGAGTGATCTGAAAAGTTTGGTCTAATTTCCTCAAGTCGCGATTGGGTTTTTGACGAGAAACATGAGTTAATTGTTCAATGAGCGAAATGGCTATTGCACTGAGCAAATGAGCTCCGAATCGAGTTTCGATTAAAGGACTATGTTCGTAATATTATTTGTGACTCATTGGAACAAGAATCATCAAATTCCGAGTTCGTATGGTGGAGTTTGAGCCTTTTTAGTGAAAATACATATTGTTGGTGCAACAGGATCTGGTGCGCACCTTTAGCGACCAGATTTGGCAATTTTAGCGACTAGATTTAGGCTTTTAGCAACCAAAATCATGTTTTATTGAGCTTTCTTATTTGTTTTTAGCTCTTTTCCACATTTTTGGAGGAAAAGAACGCAGCTTGGGGCGAGTTTTGAGCGAGAAGTGCTGGGAAATCTTGAGGTAAGTCACTTGTGATCATTTCTACTCCATAATATTGAATTATCATCGAATAATCCGATTAGATTTCATGTTTTTGAGGTGTAAATTGGGGATTTGGAACTAGGGATTTAAAAATAAGATTTGAAGATTTGGAGGCTGAGTTGTTATCGGAATTTAGTAATTTGGTATTGTTGGACTTGTGGTTGAATAGGTTGTCGGATTTTGTGAGTTTCGTCGGATTCCGAGACGTGAGCCCCACAGGCGATTTTGAGTTAAATTTTGGATTTTGTTGGAAAAATTAGTATTTTCATATATAATTAATTCCTATAATTAGTATTGACTGAATTGAATTAACTGTGGCTAGATTTGGGTCGATTGGAGGCCTATTCGAGGGGCAAAGGCATTTCGAAATAGGATTTTGCTCGGATTGAGGTAAGTAATGATTGTAAATCTTGTCCTGAGGGTATAAAACCCCGGATTTCACATTGTATCACTATTTTGGAGTGGCGCACATGCTAGATGACGAGTGTGTGGCGTACACCGTTGGGGATTGTGACTTGTTCCATCCCGTAGCAATTATTAAGTTGCGTATTTGACTAGAAATCATATGATATTTTATGTTTTAGAGATTATTACTATGTTTAGGGCTGAATGACGTATTTGGGCCTCGTGCCAAGTTGTTTGGACCCTTAGGGGCTTTTTACTTCTATTTCCTCACTGTGTTGATTTAAGATTTTCACCTAGTCATGCTATGTTTAACCGATTACGAAACTCAGTCTTATTTAATCCATTTGATGCATAAAATGATATTTTGCGCTGAGCACCCTGTTTTACTGATAGCCCGAGTGGCTTGAGAGGTTTCTGACTGAGTGAGGCTGAGGGCCTGTGTTGTGAGGATATTATGGGATCGGGTTGTACGTCGCAGCATGTTGCACTATTTTATGTTTATGAGAGGCCGAGGGCCTGAGTGATTCGATGCCATGATTTGGCTTGATATATATAGTGCTTGGGTTGTAGGAGCCCCTCCAGAGTCTGTCCACCACCAGTGAGCGCAGGTACCTACTGAGTGCGCGTGCCGAGTGCTGACTGTCGAGTGATTGGTGTTGATACTCAATTTTTCCTCAAATTATTTTTAATTTTCATGTATACCTTCAAAATCAGGCTTTCATAGCAATTGGTATCTTTCTATAATTTTTCCATATTTTTATTAATTTATTTTAATTTATCCAGTATTTTATTTCTATTAAATAATTACAAAATTGAATTACAAATGATTCCAAAAACATTTCTTGACTTAATGTGTTATTTTTGGTCCTATTAAGACAAAATTATTTCACAATTAGCCAAATTGGCACTCTTTGGCCATAATTGTAATAACTTTGCAATTATAGCCTAATCATGTGTTTATGCTATTTTTATCCAATAATTGGTCATTTATATTTTTTAACACTAATTAACCATTTTAATTTAATTTACTAAGCATCAATTTCAATTTTTACAATTATAAGTTGTTTTATAAATTATTTTAGCTAATTTAATAGGGTATTTAACAATTAGCCATCTTTATTTAAATTTAGCCTAATTTGACCTGATCCCTAACCAAATTGAATTAACCCAATGGACCCAAGCCCAAACTTAACACTACCCGGCCCAACCCAGGATTCAATCACGACCGTTGATCAAATTTGCAATGGTCCAGATCTCCCCCTTCCATAACTAACCTAAATACAACCCCCCCCCCCCCCCCCCCCCCCTTTCATTTACCCTCTTTCACTCTCGGTCGTCTCTCTCAACTCTCTCTCTCATCTCTCTCTAAACGCTCCACCTGGTGAGCCTGTCTTCTTCCTTCTCTAGCCGTCTCCTAATTTCTTAGCATTATCTTATGATTTTTACCATGTGTAGACATTATTTGAGTTTTTCCCTTTGTTCAATTCATTTGTTGTTAAAAAAACCCAAATTTTTTGGTTCAATCTATGAATTCGAGTTTATTTGCAATATTATTTTTTACCTGTTCTAGTATAACTACTCTGTCTTCATGAGTATTGTGTGATTTTGTGATTTTTGCTCTGTACCTGCTGTTAGGGTTTCTAATTCTTCACCACTTCTGCCTAAACCATGATTGTCTACTGGTTCCTTTAATTATTTGCTACGAATCCCTAATTTTGTGATTAGGGCTTCTGATTTTTACTTAATACTCTTCACTGATTTTTGAGCATTTCCTTAAATATGTGATATCTTCCTTTGAATAATATTGATTACCTAATTTCGAGTATTTCCTTACATGTGTGATATTCTCCTTGATTGGTACGGATTCTCTGTGATTGAATCTCTGTGAGATTTTCTTATTGATTTCCATAATTTCCTACTTTATTTCTATGAATAAGGCTGTCAAATTGATTCACATATACACTTTTCTTAATTAGGATATTCTGAATTTGGTCTTAATCACATGCTCTATACTTTTACTACTCCATATATGGTAAAATCAGTTCTTCAATTGATTTATTTCCTTGTTTATCACTCTTTGTATTCGTTTGAACTATGACTCCTTGATTATAGGGAGTACTTAAATTAATTGGATTCTGATTAGAGTTTATTTCTATAATTATGCTGAATTATTACTTGTTACCATTTTTTCTTCCTATTTTCAAACTATATATACTTCATTCTTTAATTATCAACACACGAACATACATTGTTCTAAACCATATCTCACACACACACATACTCTCTCCTGCTCTTCTTTCTGGTTATTTGCTACTCTCAGTCGGCTGCAAGCCAAGGCTGAGTAGTATACTCTCTTAACTGGTATGTCCTAGTTACAGTTTGAGTCTCAAAAACACCATGCTTCTCTTAGTGCTTCAATTTATCCCATTTCTAATGTGTTTCTACCTATGATTTTGCTGTGATGTTTGCACTTGATTTTCTTATATTGTTATCCATTTTTACATGTTGTGTATCCCCTCCCTTAGACTCAGCATATTACCCCCTTTATATTCCTCAATATATTATGTTTCAGCGGTATCCCTTTGATTCCTAGCATGAATATCTCTATGGTAAAACTATTTCTGTGGTCATTAGATTCTGGGTAAGTTTGTAATACATCCCTTAGGACTTCTCTAATTCTAAATTGTGTGCAATTATGCCAATTGAGTACCTACTCTTGTGTGTTTCCTATTTGTGCCCAACCCCTCAATTACCTGCATGTGATTGTTAAACTGGTTTGGTTCTTGTTTCTCTTTCTATGTGTCCTGTTCTGATCATGAGACTCTGATTGTCTTACCCTCTTCCCTTTCAAACTGTTTCTTTATTAAGGTAAATACTTATGTTGTTTTCCCAAGTTTATTTTACACACGTGTTTTCAAAGGCTGTTTTCTACTCAACCTTTTCTCAAAACTTTATCAAACACTCTCACTCTACTCCTAGAAACTTAGGTTCTGCCCCTCTAATGTGTGAGTGCTTTGGGATACCTATTAGATCCCTCTGAACTATGATGCATTAGAGCTGGCCTTTCCATACTGCACTTACTCATATGGTTATGATAATCTGGGTGTGAGCATTGCTCGGGATCCCTTGAGGTCCTTAGGGAACTCTAACACACCCGGATTATATGAAAGGTTGTGAAACGCTGATGGCATTGGGAACTTATGGAGATCTTGGGCCTATTGGTAGGTTCCCTATAGTGTAACTTCTTCTTTTCTTTATTCATTTATGTGATTTATGCATATGGTCTGTAATAATTATTTGTAAATAACTATTGGGGATGGATAGTGAAAAGGGAAAGGGGTAGCTATGCATGTCATAGTTGTTAAAGGGTAGAAACCATGCTATTAGGTTTACATTCACTATTTGCGCAACAGAAATCATGTTTAGGATTAACATGTGCAAAGCATATTATTAGAAATCATGCTCTTTAGGATTCATGGACACTATTTCAGCATCTTATTTTAGTGTTGTTATATCATTTAGAAATTTTGTGCTAGAAAAATATGCAAATAATTGGTATCTTCTACAATCATGCATCATGCTGCCATGCATACTTAGAGATCCTGTTCTAGGGTAAACAACACAAATAAATATTCCACTCTTGCATCTTCTGAAATCATGCTTACTGCTATAATTATTGTGCATATAGAAATCCTGCTTAGGATTCTGCATATGCATCATTCTGCATCTCTGCCTATGCATTAGATACCATGCTTTAGGATTCATTCATACTCGTTTAAGTACACCTAGTCTAACTATTGATGCATAAAAAAGGAATAAAAAAACTCCACAACTGGTAATAATTCTTTATTCTGAATAACCTAGAACATCATGTTTAGATAATATAATTTCAAAACAGTTTTTCTTAATCCAGGAAATTGGTATACATTCCCCCCCCCCCCCCCCCAGGCAAGCCTTAGGTGATCAAATTGTTAAAAACTGGAATTCTGCTTCTTTTGTGTATGTTGCCTAATACTCAACAAGTTTTAAATCAATAGGCAAACTGATTAGGACACTTTTCTGAGTAGTAAAAAACAAGTCTGCTAGATTAAAACTCTTTCAAAAACCTTTACTTAGATATTAAATATTTTCAAAACTTTAGTAACACATGTGTGCTTAGACTGCGAATCTTTCAAAACCCTCTACTTGTTTTAAACATTAGTTGTCTATTTGCTACTTGCTTAAATTCAAAAAGTCGTTTGGCCGGGAACCACAATTGTGGACTCCGAGGGGTGCCTAACACATTTCCCTTGGAGTAATTTCAAGCCCTTACCCTGTCTCTGGTTATCTAATCTTGTTTGTAAATGACTCTAAATAGGTTCCCTAACGCACCTTAAAATCGTTAGGTGGCGACTCTTCGAATCCTTGCATACCCCCTTTCCAAAAGGAAAACGAGTTGTCCCACTAATGTCAAAAACCTTGACCAATCTGAAAGGAGTTGGAAAACGTGGGCGCGACAGTATGACGACTCTGCTGGGAATTTTACGCTTTTACCATTTCAAACCGCTTTGTGGATATGCACCTCATCCCTTTCCCCTTATGTGCAATTTAATTTTTTATTTCCTACAAGTATTTAATTTTTCTCAAAGGCAAAACTAACACGTTTTCTTGTTTCCTTTTGTAATCGCTTTTAAATTGTAACTGTTGTATTTACTGCTTTCACAACGTGCAAATACGTGACTACATGACTTTACCACTTATTTATTGCATAATCATGCTCAACATCATACTCCACTCGTGCCAAAACAAATCCTATAGCAAAACTAAATGAGTGGTTGCGCCCTTCCTATTTTATCACCCCTAAATTCGGAAAGGCTTATTTGCGGTAAAACTAGTCGATCAACGGTGCAGTCGACGGTTACGTGCCTTTCCCCCTTGAGTTGTCCGCTCAAGGGTACCAGTCTAATACCCTATAGAAACCTTACTCCGTTATACTGTTGCATGCATCATGGTCAAACCTAGCTAGGCTAATGTGTTGTCCACACAACGGCCTTTAAGACAACCTTGTCCAAAGTCCCCCGGGTTTTCATAAATTCCAACGGACATCATCACATTCTGTGCATTTATTTGGAGAACTAAATGCATGTATGCTTATCATCGATGTTAAATAGTCAAGTCTGGTGGGGGTAAGGGCCTAATCATCTTTATCTTCCAGAAATATGAACCACGAAGTCCCTAGACTCGGCATGGTTGCCAACATTCACCCAAAGCTTCTGAATTGGTGGGAGGATCTTCACTCTAGTGATAAGACACTCGTCAAGAAATACTTGGGTAACCTACCGTCTCTCTTGGACATTCAACCCAACAACATGTTAATCGAGGCTGCCACCTTATTCTGGGACAACGAAAGAGCTGTCTTTCATTTTGGGGACGTGGAAATGACACCATTGTTAGAGAAAATGGGAGGACTGGCAGGATTAGTCTGGTAAACTCCTGGTTTGTTAATGCCTGAAAACCGCACAGGCAAGGGTTTCTTGAAAATGATGGGTCTAAAGAAGAATGCGGACTTAGAGTGTTTGAAGTAGTCATACATCCCTTTTGAATACTTGTATGAAAGGTACGGTCACAACAAGTCATACCGTACCTACCATGACGAATTTGCCATTACATCTCTGGGACATATTCACCGTAGGGTATTTGTCTTCATTGTCTGCTTCATGGGGTTGATCATATTTCCAACAAATAAAGAAAGGATCCACACTAGGCTAGCCATGGTGACCAAAACCTTGATGGAGGGAATTGATGGACAGACTTTTAGCATCGTCCCTATGATTATCTCAGACATTTATCGAGCCTTAGAACACTGTCAAAAAGGAGATAAGCACTTCGAAGGTTGCAACCTGTTACTACAACTCTGGTTCTTAGAACATCTCCAAAAGGGCCAGTACCGGCAAGAATTTTCGCGAATGGCATGGGAAGACTACATCACTTTCCATCACCCAAAGGGAATGACATATATTCCTGATAGGTTTGCTCAGCCCGAGACAACCAAAGAATGGGTAGAGTTCTTCGATAATCTGACTGAGGAGCAGATACAGTGAATGTCTGAGTGGTTTCCAACAGATGAATTCATTGTCAGGTCTAGGGATGCACCGTTCTTGATACTGATCGGTTTGAGAGGAACATATCCTTACGTCCCTCTCCGGGTTATGAGACAAGAAGGCAGAAAGCAAATCATACCAAGGGTCGACAAGATGATCCATTTTCATGCTGACTTTCAAGATGATGATACTCCTCACAAGTGCCAAGCCCAACACATGTGGAACTGTAAGATCATAATGGAAGAGGACACGATTAAATTAGTCTGATACCACGCAGGTTGTACACCTTTCTACTCAGGGTGGTTAGAAGACAATTGGGATGGTCTAGGCAGGCCAGGGTTCATCCGAGGCCACGGAATCATAGATGAAATGGCCGAAGCTCAGGTCAAGTATAATCAACTGCGCAAGAGGATCCGTGAATTCAAGGACGAGCACCGTGAGATACACGAAACCAACAAAAGATTGATTGAAGAATGGAAAGACAAGGTCGTCCGTTCCAACAGAAAGCTGGAATACTTGGAGCGAGGCATAATCGAGCATACCTTCATTCTGTAGTATGATGATGATGCCAAAGTTACATATCAAAAAGAGGATTGAAGATTGTCAAAAGGCTAAGGGGAATGAAGGTGGACATCTGGCCAGAGCATATCTACTACTAAGACTTTGCGATCTGGGGAATTTATTCGATGGAATCAAGAATGCCGAGTTTGGGGAAGGTCCTTCTGGGACCAAGTAGGATAGGATTTCCTTTTTGGTTTTATCAATGTAATAAGGCCAATGTCCCTTAGTGACTTTATTTCTTACTTATTATTTTAGTGTCGTTTTGGATTCGTCTATTTTTACATTAATGAAATGAGGCATTTGGCATTTAAGTTCTCCAAATTAATCTGTCGCTAGGCCTACCTCAGGCACAACGAGCTTCCCCATGTTAGGACACGCTTTATATTCTCGCACTATGTGTTTAAATATCGCCATACTTTTTCATAATCCTCACTGACTTGGATACCTTTTTTTTTTGTTTTCTTTCCTTTTTATTATCCCCCTACCCAAAGGTTGGTTCGTGCACTCTGGCATCATCATCATACTACAGAAGATCTAGGGGCCCTCCACCCTCTCCTCCTCCTAGTCCTCCCAAAGGCAGAAGCAAAGGCAAGGGAAAGATGGAAGATTTGAACAATACCACACCAGTTGAACGAGTAGAGGCCACCGATGTCCAAGGTAATCAAGTTCAGAATGAGGCTATATCACAGTTAGAGCAAAGGTTGGTGAAGCTCCAAGGGGAGCTCGAGCAAGTCCGGAATTTGGCAAACCTATCATTCACAGTCAGTGTTCCAGACGTCAACACCCAAAATCCAATACCTCCACAAAACACCCCAAACAAGCAGAATCATCCCACAACTCATCACCACACAACTCCACCAAAGCATAAAACTCTTCCAACACAATACAATGCTTGCCACACTCCAAGAAGTACTCCACTACTCGTCCCCGAGCCACAAAACTCCACAAATGACCACCTTTACACCCAGGCGTCAGGCCGTCACAACAATCCCATCTACGTGGAGACCATGCCACACTCCACCCAACCCATTTCATACACACCAGAGTCTAGTGAAAAGGATTTTCTTATTAAGAATTCGGCTAAAGAACTTAAGAAGCTGACCAGCCGGGTTCAAGGCATTGAGGGAAGCAAAGGAGTCGAGGGGCTGAACTATGAAGACCTCTGCATACAGCTCGATGTCGAACTACTAGTGGGGTACAAACCTCCTAAGTTCGATATGTTCGATTGTACAGGTGATCCGAAGGTCCATCTGAGGACCTACTTTGATAAGCTGCTTGGAGTAGGGAAAGATGAAAACATTCGCATGAAGCTGTTCATGAGGAGCTTGACCGGGGATGCTCTATCTTGGTACATCAGCCAAGACCCCAGGAAATGGTCAAATTGGATAAGCATGGCGTCCGACTTCATGGACCAGTTCAGGTTTAATACAGAGAATGCGCCAGATGTGTTTTACATTCAGAATCTTAAGAAGAAGCCTACTGAAACCTTTCGCGAGTATGCTACTCGATGGAGATTTGAAGCTGCTAAGGTCAGGCTCGCCTTAGACGAAGAACAAATAAATAAGTTCTATGTCCGAGCCCAGGATCCACAATATTACAAGCGGTAGATGGTGATTGAGAACAATAAATTCTCTAATATTAACAAATTGGGTGAGAGAATTGAGGAAGGAATCAAAAGCGGTATGGTCACCAACTTTGAAGCCTTACAAGCTACAAATAATGCCCTGCAATCTAGTGGTGTGTCCAAGAAGAGAGATGTGGGAGCCGTGATGGTTGCACTGAGAACCAAATCCCCACTGAAATATCAAATCTGCCAAAAAACCCCGCTCTCATATCGACCAGCACCTCCACAAACTTACCAAGCACCCTCGCCCACATACTATTCGGCACCTTCACCAACATACCAGTCATCCCCACCACCTACCTATCAACCTACTTCTCCCAGATATTCCCAGCCCGCTCCTGTTTACCATACCTATAACTCTCAACCATCCCACTATCAATCACCCCCTGCTCGCCAAAATTTCCCCTAGACCTCGACCCAACTTTGATCGCAGACCTCTTAAACAATACACCACCATTGCTGAACCTATCGAACAACTGTATGAGAAACTGAAAGCTGCTGGTTATTTCACCCCCATCCCTGTCGTAACCCCTGAGAATCCTTCCCAGTGGGTTAATCCAAATAAATCCTATGCATACCACTCCAGTATGAAGGGACACACAATTGATGAATGTCGCTCCCTGAATGATAAAATACAGTCCCTGATCGACAACAAGATCATTGTAGCAAAGGAATCCACTCCCAACATCCGCAACAATCCACTCCCAGACCATAAGGGTGGAGGCATCAACATGATCGAAGTAGATGAAGATTGGGACCCAGAGGGGTCGATTTTGTTGATCGTAGAAGGGGATGAACCAAAGAAGCGAGTAGTTACTCTCAATCCAATCGTAGTCCAGATTCAACCATTTGGAGATGATGAGGTAGTTGTGAGAGTACCTTTTGAGTTTGAAGCAGCATCACCCATAAAGGCACCTGCACCAATTGAGGTCAAAGTTATGCGACCGGCAAAAGCGCCCGCACCATTTGAGATTGCAGTCATGCCACCTGCTAAGGCACATGTTCCGTTTGAAGTGAAGGTAGCTGAACCTATCACAGTGGCGGTGTCAACCACGCCACCTTTCCGCAAATATGCCATACCATGGGATTATGTAGCCGAGGCAAGAAGGAAAATCAAAGTCAAGATCGAAGAACCTAATGCTGCATAGGGTATGACAAGGACCGGCAGGGTCTACACACCAGAACACTTGGCGGAATCAAGCAAACAGGCTTTCAACATGCCACCCATCATTGATACAGGCCCAGATGACCTTTGGAGGATGGTGCATGCCAAAGAGTACTCTATCATTGACCAGTTGAACAAAACCCCAGCTTAGAATCCATCCTGTCATTGCTGCCAAAATTCATAGACACACAAAAATGCATTGATGAAAGTGTTGAACGAAGCATATGTGCCAAACAATATCACCAGTGGAGAAATGGCCAATATGGTAGGCCAAGTGTTGGAGAGCCATAATATAACCTTTCACGAAGACAAGCTGCCTCCCGAGGGGTTGCGTCATAACAAAGCCCTGCACATCACCGTGCAATGTGAAGACTACTTCATCACAAAGATTCTGATCAACGGGGGATCCAGTCTCAACATTTTTCATTAACAACGCTCAAGAAATTGGGCAAAGGGTTGTACGAGATAAGAAAAGGGTCTATGAATGTAAAAGCTTTTGCCGATTCTCAGAGGTCCACCATCGGCGAGATCAACCTTTGTCTGCAAATGGGACCTACGTGGTTCGAAGTCGATTTCCAGGTGATAGACATATCGGCGTCCTACAATCTATTATTAGGACGGCCATGGATACATGCCGCCGGGGCTGTGGCATCAACACTACATCAGGCAGTGAAGTTTGAATGGAACCATCAAGAAGTAATCATCCACGTAGACGGAAGAAATCCTATTTACAGTCCCTAGACCATTCCGGTAATCGAAGGCAGAAGGAAGCTGGGTGGAGAAACTTACCACCACATTGAACGAGTCAACGCAGTGGATAAAGACAAATGGTGGGATAGAAAAATCGAGATTATACTGAACTGGAGTGGGTACGGGCCTGGAAAAGGACTCGACAAAAATCTCCAATGAATCTTCAAACCTATAAAGCTCAAGGGCCATGGCACCACCTTCTGTCTAAGATACGAATATACTTAGCAAGAGTACAACGACTGGTCGCCACCCTGGCGCGGTCCTTATTACCCATTGGAGCAGCCAATACCACATCTGGAGCAGACCTTTCAGCAGGCCGATGTTATATGGGGGGTCAGAGGAAGAAGAAGCACTGGCAGCATTGAAGAATCTATTCCTGGAGGAGGATGATATGGACTGTTACGTCATTTTGAGGGGTAGGGGTAGGAAGGGCCTTCCATCTAGTCCGTAAGCAGAGGAGCGTCTCTTAAGAATTTGACTATCAGAACAGCCAGAGCCAGAGGAGCGTCTCTTAAGAATTTGACTATCAGAACAGCCAGAGCCAGAGGAGCCTCGAGGTAGCAAGGCTAAAGAAGCATTGTTCATTGTCTTTTACCAAATGATTTCCTTTTTGCATTTTTCTATTCCTGCAATAAGAGCTTCAATGTTCAAAACATTTATTCAATTTATCAAAAGCACTTTTATGTTTTTATGAACCAATATTTATCATTATCATTTTTCTCTCATTACTTTATCTATACAACATTACTATTACTTGTCTTGATGAACCAATGATAGTGACATGCAATGAGGCAACGCAACAAACATACATTGATTTAGAAGAAGAAGATGATATACCTGACGAAATTGTCAAAGAAGTCAAGAATTTTGAGAACAGACCTAAGTCCAACATGGACGAGACTGAGGTCGTCAACCTGGGGAATTCCAAGAATGTCAAGGAAACTCGTATCAGCATTCATTTGTCGCCGTCAAAAAAGAAGGAATACCCAGAATTTTTGAAGAAGTATGAGGACATATTTGCATGGTCATACGACGACATGACTGGTCTGAGTACATCCATTGTTGCTCACAAATTACCAACCAATCAAATGTGCCCACTGCGAGCAAGTATTTTAACTTACTATATACTCCTACAAAATTCGATAAATTAATTAATTTTGTAAAGTTCTATTGAATTTCAGTGCTATTTGCGAATTAATTTTGCATGCATAACCATAATTTGCCCTTAAATTTGTAAATAATTTTAAGTCGCATAATTAGGTGCATAACTTCAAACATTTTATTGAAAATCACAAAATTATTTTTTTTTTCTCTCAAATAATTGAAAGTGCTAATAGCATTTTCAACTTTTAAATTTACTAATTAATTTAAGTTAAAATAGAATTAGAGCTAATTAATATACTATTTGATAATTGATTTAATTATTAAATGACGAAAATGCGATTAATTGACATGATGTAGAGTTGATGGTTAAATTATCAATTTAATCATTTATCTAACAAAATTATGGATTTGATTGATTAGGAGTATTAAATTAATTATTTTATTCTTAATTAGTTTATAATTAGACAAAAATTAGGTCAAAATTAATTATTACATTTTTGAGTTAGTGATAATTAAATTGATTAAGCTTAATTGACCCTAGAATATTAAAATCGGACATGGTTTAACTTGCCCAGGCCCAAAAATAACACACAATGCCTCAGACCAATTGAACCCCTTACCTGGCCGGCCCCATTATACCCAAAACGACCCCGTTTAATTAAGAATCAATCCCAGCCGTTGATTGAGTTAGATCAAACAGTTAGGAATTGGATTGCCCCTTAGTATATAACTGTCCCAAGACCTCCACCTTCCCTCAAACACCCCTAAGTCTAACACCCCCTGTCCATCTCTCCTCACCTCTCTCTAACCCTCGCTGAACTCACTGTCCACCGCCCTTGCTCCGCCGGCCGAAAATCGCCACCGGTGGCGAAGCTTCGCTAATCGACCCCAAAATTTTACCCTACAACCTCCTTCACCTCCTCAATCACCCCCTAGTGTTAGTTTCCCCAAAACATCACTCAAAATCAACCGATTTTAAATCTGAGAATCCGAAAAAACCTAAAATCCTTTTAAGGTCAATTTTCCACGACTCTGTGACTCAAACTCACATGAGTCGATGTCTCTTGACAAGAGCCATCGATTCATGCGAGTTGGAGTCACTTTTGAGCCCACCGGAATGCGGAAAAACTCCGGAAAGTCGCCGGAATCCAACCAAGACCTTGTGCTAGCTCACTGGTATTCCTTTTAACTTCTTTCTTTCTTTGCTTTCTTTTTGAATTTTAATTTCAATCACTGATTTAGGTTCTTAATTCTAGGTTTTTAGTTTCGGATTTTTATTTACAAAATTGATAAACAAGTTCCTTAAATGATTGTATGTTGATTGAATCATGTCTAGGTTTAATTTTGCATAAATGTTGGTTACAATATGTGTTTTCCGATTTTCTTGCTTTTTGATGATTTTAGTTGAAATATACATGTTTAGGTCTAGTGAAAGTTGTGATTTGATTTACTGATTCAACCCTAAATTAATTAGTCTAAGTTTCCAAATTTAGTCATTTCCCTGTATGGCTTAACTGAGTTATGCTTCCTGCCCTACTTTTTGTTTATCACTGAATGTTCAGCTCTGCCTGTTACTGAGTGTGTTAATATAAGATTTTTCTTTTGGATTCCACTCCTTGTTAGTCATTTCATGTTTAAAATTGTTAGTCCATTTGGGATTAATTGTCGATTAATTAGGTGATTAATTGATTCTAAACCAGTAAATGATCATGAATTAATTTAGTTTAATCCTAAACTCAAGGTTAATCTAATTAGTGATAACCTTCTAAAAAAACACTTAGGTTAATAACCTCTTAAATAATTTACTAATTTCTAATTCCTAGTTAAGGTAACCAATTAGGTTTAATTAATAAAAACAAAGGATAAATTCAATTAATCTAAAACTAAGGAGTTAAACTAGTTAATCTAAGTTAATTAATAGATAATCAACTAAAATTAATTAATACTTGATAAATAACTTAACCCTAACTTTGAGTACTGGAAGGGTAATAATAAAAATTAAAAGGGCAAAAAAAAATCAGAAATTTAGAAGTAGGAATCATCTAGAAGGGGGCTCAATTGTAATAACATAATAATTATTAGATAAGCTTTTCTGAAAAAAGGTAAAATATCAGAAGTTTCTAGAAGGACAACTGTAAAAATCTATTAAAAAGATTCCTTTATCCTTAAACTTTAGGGAGAGAACATGGGGAAATAGGGTGAGATATTTTTCCTATATAAAGGGACCTCTGCCCATACAATTGGACACACTTTTACTACTGAGAAAATAGACCTTTGCTACTGAAAATCTGAAAGTTACATAACAGAATCTTCTTCAAAAATCCTGAGTTGGTTAAGCTTCCTTCTGGGGTATTCTGGGTTATTTGTTGCTGTATTCAGCTCACAAGAGCCTATTTCTAACCTTTATTTTGTCTTCCTTTGACGGTTATTTTCTGATTTACAGGTATGTAGTTTCAACCTTATATGAAATAGAGTTTATGAATAAAATGTCAATACTTTCCATGAGTTTTACTTTGATTTTAATTTTTATCTGATTAACATGCTTACATCTGCTGAAAATTACATGTTTGATTCCTTTTTGTTTGAATCTAAATGCTGAATTCAATATGTTTGCTAGATATGTACTGGTTTACTCAAGCTAATTGTGTTTTAAAAGTATTATGTTAGTATAGCATCATTAGAGTTGAATCTGACCCCTTTTATTGTCAGATTCGTTCTATAGGATGCATAAAATACTTGTTTTATTTTGAGTGTTTAGAGATTGCAAAGAGATACCCAAGTGTGTAGTCCTAGTTGATCCAAGCTGGAGCAACAAGTTGAAAACTGTATTTTCAGTCCCTTCTTTTAAAAAAATGTATTTTTAGTCGAACATTAAAAATAGAAACTGTAATTTTGTTTGGACTTGTATTCTTCTGAAATATTGTAAACAAGGACTGGACTATAATATATGTCTATCATTGTTTTTGCTAATTTGGTACAGGCCAGGCTATCCAAATAGCCTATTAAAGCCTGAATCCATATGGACCCCCAGGCTATTGGGCCAAATGAAGGTACACAAGTCCAAAGTTTTAGAGCTGCCTATTGTAAGGTTAATACCATATTTAATATGTTAGTCATTTAACTACCAGGATTCAATTAAAAATTCAAAGAGTTTCTCCTAAACCCTTCATATGATTTTGTATTTAAGCTAATCTTTCTGAAATATCACTGTGAACTTCTAGTTTCGTGAAATTCCGGAAATACTCATTTCAGATTTGAGGAATTTCAAAATATACAGATCTACTATTCAAAAGCGTTTTCAGAGAATTTTTGTTTAGGTATTATGAATTTATAACAATAGATGCATGAACACCCCCGTGTAGGATCCAATATGTATGAATTATGAATTAAATATCATGTATTTATGCCATTTGAAATTGATAAAACTATTTAGTCAAAACGTTCTACTATAGCAGGATTTGTATTCGATTCTTTAAATATGTGACCGACTTGTGAATCAGTAATTCTGTTTCTGGGATTCCTTTGCAAACCTTTCATTGTTAGCATGCTTTTAATCAATTATAAAGCTTCCCTTTTTTCTCAAATAGCCTATATTAAGATTGACCAAAAGGGTTAAATAATAAATCGGGCTAAATTGGGCCATAGCCCAAATTCTCACATATTGGATTAATGAATCTAGCTAGAGAGTGATCCATATCATTATCTAGAAATGCCTCTCTAGATTAGTCTCATGACTTAATTTAGGAATTACTTTAGACATAGTGAATCTCAAATGCCTTCCCTAATTAGATAGTGGATACTATATAAGTTTAGAAAATAACCGAACATTGCTTCAAATAAGCATTTTTAACCGTCACGACCATATTCATGACTATAAATTCTATACTCGGATGTGAAAACTCATGCCCTCGACCCTAACTCAAAATAATAATAAAATCACATGTTGTAGTCGCGGGTGCATTTCATGTGGCGCGGTTACGAAGTGTCCAAAAATAACGAGTGCACTCCATCGTGACTTGTTTCAAGATAAATTCATAAATATCAAAAGGGGTTTATATACATATTCTGTAAGCTGAAAAATACCTCTTTTAGATTAAAATTATAAAACTTAGAGAATAAATCAATCATCAAAGTATACGTTTGCATAACTTTGAATGAAGAAACCTAAAATATACCTTTTTTCTCAAAGTTGTGTATACTTTTACGTAATACAAATAAAGACTAAAATGAACACTCGTAGAGACACCCATAGGAACGGATTTCTAAAAATTATCAGAATTACTTACACGCTCGCATGACGTGATTTCGGTTTTTTTTTACAACAAAACAAAAATACGCACTTGCGGAACTTTATTTATCTCTTCAAATGAATTCAGTGTCGAGAATTATGTACACGTCCGCGTGACATGATTTTTGATACATCTCAATTTTCAATGGGTTTTGCGCATATGTAACCCGTCTCAAAATAACCCGTTGAATACAAAAGAATAACAAAGCGGTAAGGATATAAAAAATGCACTTAGGTATAAAAGCAGTAATTAGATAATTTAGGCAAAGTTGAATCATTAAGCGACCGTGCTAGAATGTCACGACCCGAAATCCAACCTTCGAACCATGACTGCGTCTAACATTGAACCCGCTTGACAAGCCAACGTTGGAACTAACTAAAATTCATTGACAACTAAAATAAACAGGATGACAAGGGCAACTATAGTTAATAGCATGAAAGTTAACAATTTACAAGAAGATAACATAGCAAACTTTCGAAATAAAACCCATATACAAATCCCAGAACTGGTGTCACATACTCACGAACTGTCTAAGAGATTACTAAAACAAAGGTCTGAAAATAAGTACATATGACTGTCTTTGAACTATAAGATAAGACAGAGCTGAAAGTGAAGAGTGGAAGGTGACGCCAAGGCACACGAACGTCTGCGGGTCTACCTCGATGTCTCATGTATGAACTGATGGGATGCTCCGACTGTCAGTGACCACCGGGTCCGGCTGCGTTGTCTGCACAACATAAAGAAGTGCAGGTGTAGCATCAGTACAACCGAACCCATGTACTGAGTAAGTGCCGAGCCTAACCTCGGCGAAGTAGTGATGAGGCTAGAACCGACAACAATATATGTACCTGTGCAATTCTATATAATAACAGGAACAAATCGACGGAAATAAGCAAGTAAGATAGAACGGGGAGAACATGCTTGGGGTAAAAGGGGCAACAAAATGCTAGCACGGTAGAACAGGGTAATAACTGAAATGTAAAAGTAAAAGCAGGAATTTAACTTCTCAATAGATAATGAACAGCAAAAGGCACGGCATGTCCCCTCGTACGTAACATCACAATCACTCGGTACGGAATGTCCCCTCGTGCGTAAATAGTAACACTCGGCATGGAATGTCCCCATGTGCAATAAATAATCAACGATCAACACGGCATGTCCCCTCGCGTGATAAATAATAAACGATCAACACGGCATGTCCCCTCGTGTGATAAATAACAAACAATCAGCACGGCATGTCCCCTCGTGCGATAAATAACAAACAATCAACACGGCATGTCCCCTCGTGCGATAAATAATAAAAAGGCAACAATATAACGTAAAAATCAACAATAAGAAGTCTCAAGTTTATATAAATACTCAATAAAATCCTATCGTCCCAGCAAGGGGAAATCATCAATTAATAACTCAACAAAAGCCCGGCAAGGGTCAGCTATAACCAACCTCACATCAGAAATACAGTTTCAACAGTAAAAGCCTCAACTGAAACAAATGACACAATAACTCCCCACGTCATGAAACAACATCAAGGTATCACTTCTAAATCACCAATCACTTATAGTAAAGAGGCACTTGTCACCCCGCCTATACGTTGTACATGAATTACACATAGCAAATAAGACTCTATACCTAATCCCTCAAGCTAAGGTTAGGCCAAACACTTACCTTGGCTCCAAAATGCAAGTCAAGCCTCAATCACAGCCTTTCCTTTAGAATACGACTCCGTAATGGTATTATCCAGACATAAGCAACCCAAGTATATCAATAATGGCTCAATAAATCAAACCCATAGCCTAATTACTAATTTCTAAGCGTTCTTCCTAAGATTCCAAAATTTGACCCCGGGCCCGCTTGGTCCAAACACGAGGCTCGGACCAAAACCCGACAACCCAAAACCCCACGAGTTAGAATATATGATTTGTTTAAAGATTCGACCCCAAATTGAGGTTGAATCACCCAACTTTTCCCAAAAACCTACTCTACCCAACAACCCCAATTTCTACCTTAATTTCCATGTTTTAGGCCTAGAATCTAGTGATTAGTTGAAGAAATTAAGAGAAAACGAGGTCAAGAGCACTTACCTATGGAGTTATGGAGGTTGGGGAGCTTGATTCTCGGTTATGGAGGCTTGGGGAAGAAAAGAGAAGTGGAAAATGGAAAGAATCCCGTATAAGGTTTTGTTTTGGTATTTAAAAATCACTAAACAGTTTGTACTCTGCGATCGCAGAAGAACAATTGCGATCGCAGAAGAGGACCAGATGATACTCTACGCGATCGTAGGAAGACCTACGCGATCGCAGAACCTAAGGC
>ML252135.1:0-27529 GCA_005239495.1 Nicotiana undulata
AATTTAAATATGCAATGCAGAAGTCTATCAGATACGGTTTAATTAAACAGTTCAAGAAAACAATAGGCAAGAATAAGGTAAACTATCTAAGCATGGTGCAATTAGTAGCAAATAATAGGGATTCAAGTAAGGACATGTAGGCATGCTTATTCCTACGCTAACTACTCAGTTATGACATAAAACAGTAATATAGGAATGAAAATGAGTTATGTCATGGAAGGAAAAGTGGAGTTTTAGCAACAATGACCCGTTTACGCACTCGTCACCTCACGTACACGACGTCCACATAACAAAATCAGTATAAAAACACCTAAGGGGAAGTCCCCAACACAGAGTTAGGCAAGCCACTTACCTTGACTACGCTAATCAACTCAGTACCATGTTCTTGCCACGAGTATCCGACTCCGGGTGGCCCAAATCTATTCAATTTGATTGCATAATGTAAATATCACTTCAAGGGAACAAAATAGCTAATTATTTCTAAGCTAATGCGCAAAATTAGGAAATTCACCCAAAAAGTCCCCCGGGCCCACGTCTCGGAATCGAGCAAAAGTTATATTTTCCGAACACCCATTCACTCACGAACTCACCCGAACAAGAATCATCAAAATCCGATGTCTAAATCTCCCCAAATCCTCAGATTTCTACTCGGGGAAGTTTCATCCAAATTTCATGGTTATTCATCCAATTCTATTGATTAGATTGAGGAAAATGATAGGGATTATTGATATAAAATTGGATTAAGGTTAGAAGACGTTACCTATGATTCTCCTCTTCGAATTCCACTGAAAATCGCCAATTTTCGAGCTCTCAATCGATTTTGGAGTTATGAAATTCAAACCCTCGGATTTTTGGTATAACATCCCAGGGATACCCCACCTACGACTCTTGGACCGCACCTGCGGAATTTCCTTCGCAGGTGCGGAATTTCATTAATTGCACTGGGGTTGCACCTGCGGTGGCTGGGTCGCAGGTGCGGCTCCGCACCTGCGAATATTCCTCCGCGCCTGCGAGACTGGTCAGCCTGAGCTACTTCCGCACCTGCGTACACCCCCTCCGCACCTGCGTGTCCGCACCTGCGGGAGAACCATCGCAGGTGCGAGTCACCAGAACCAGCAATGGTTCAGCAGCTCTCAAGGTTCCAAATTCACCCGTTGGGCATCCGAAACAACCTCGAGGCCCCCGGGACCTCAACCAAACCTAACAACTGACCCAAATACCTTATTCAAACTTGGTCGAGCCTTAAAAACACACCTCATAACATCAAAATCATCAAATATGCATAGATTCAAGCCTAAGAACTTTGGAAATTTCTAAAATCCACATCCGATGCCGAATCACATCTAAACTCGCCCGAATGACTTCAAATTTTGCACACAGGTCATAAATGACATCACGGACTTGCTGTCGCTTTCGGAATTCCATTTCGAGTCCGATATCAAAATTTCACGTATCAGCCAAAATCGCCGAAATTCTAACTTTCGCCAATTCAAGCCTAAATCTACCATCGGCCTCGAAAGCACATTCCGAACATGCTCCTAACCACAGAATCACCCAATGGAGCTAACGGAGTCGACGGATTTCCATTCCGGATCCGTCTTCACACAGTTCTAGCTACAGTCCGATTTCTAAAGCTAAAATTCACATTAAAGGACTATATGTCCAAAATCACTCCGAATTTCACCACTCAACGCTCCGTAAAGTTCCAATAGCATAAATAGACATGGGAGAAGAAGTTATTAGGGGATCAAGGCGCTAACTCTCAAAATGACCGACCGGGTCGTTACATTCTCCCCCTTTTAAGAAAATCGTTCGTCCTCGAACGAGTATAGAAACATACCTGAAGCTGAGAAAAGATGAGGGTATTGACTCTGCATGTCCTGCTCGGTCTCCCAAGTCGCCTCCTCGACTGGATGACCCCTCCACTGAACCTTGACTGAGGCAATATTCTTCGATTTGAGCTTCATGACCTGCCTGTCCAGTATAGCCACAGGCTGCTCAACGAATGATAGATCCTTGTCCAACTGGACTGAGATAAAATCCAAAACATGAGCCGGATCACCGTGATACTTCCGGAGCATGGAAACGTGAAATACCGGATGAACACCTTCTAGGTTGGGAGGCAAGGCCAACTCATAAGCAACCTCCCCAACCCGCTGCAACACCTTAAAAGGGCCAATGAACCTCGGACTCAGCTTGCCCTTCTTTCCGAATCTCATGACGCCCTTCATAGGCGATACCCGAAGCAAAACCCGATCACCAGCCATGAATGCCAAGTCACGAACCTTCCGATCTGTGTAACTCTTCTGCCTGGACTGAGTTGTGCGAAGTCTCTCCTGGATCACCTTCACCTTGTCCAGGGCATCCTGAACCAAGTCTGTACCCAACAATTGGGCCTCACCTGGCTCAAACCATCCTACTGGAGACCTGCACCGCCTACCATACAAAGCCTCATACGGCGCCATCTGAATGCTGGACTGGTAGCTTTTATTATAAGCAAACTCTGCAAGAGGCAAGTATCGATCCCATGACCCTCCAAAATCCATCACACAGGCACGGAGCATATCCTCGAGAATCTGAATCGTGCGCTCGGACTGCCCGTTCGTCTGGGGGTGAAATGTTGTACTGAGATCTATCTGGGTACCCAACTCACTATGCAAGGCTCTCCAGAAGTGTCAGGTGATCTGAGGACCTCGATCTGATATAATGGACACTGGCACACCGTGCAACTGGACTATCTCTCGGATCTAGATCTGGGCCAACTTCTCAGAAGAATATGTAGTCAACACTGGAATGAAATGAGCTGATTTGGTCAGCCGGTCCACAATCACCCAAATAGCATCATGCTTCCCTAAGGTCCGAGGAAGTCCAACCACAAAGTCCATGGTGATCTACTCCCACTTCCACTCTGGAAGCTTAATCTGCTGAAGTAATCCTCTCGGTCTCTGATGCTCACATTTGACTGGCTGACAATTGAGACACTTGGCTACAAACTCCGATATATCCTTCTTCATCCTTCGCCACCAATAGTGCTGTCTCAGATCCTGGTAAATCTTCGAGGTACCCGGATGGATGGAATACCGCGAGCTATGGGCCTCCTCAAGAATCAACTCCCGAAGTCCATCTACATTGGGAACACAAATCCGGCCTTACATCCTCATCACACCGTCATCACCTATGATCATATCCCTGGCATCACCCTGCCGAACTCTATCCTGAAGAGCCCGAAGGTTGGATCCTCATACTGTCACTCCCGAATGCGGTCATAAAGAGAAGATCGAGCAACAACGCAAAAACCCGGCGAGGCTCAGAAAGATCCAGCCTCACGAACTGACTGGCTAAGGACTGAAAATCCAAGGCTAAGGGCCTCTCAGCCGCACGAAGATATGCCAAACTACTCAAACTCTCGCCCGGCGACTCAAGGCGTCGTCCACCACATTGTCCTTCCCGGGTGGTATAATATAGTGATGTCATAATCCTTGAGTAACTCCAACCACCTACGCCGGCGCAAATTAAGATCCTTCTGCCTGAATATATGCTGCAAACTCCGGTGATCCGTGAATATCTCACAGGGAACACCATATAAATAATGACGTCATATCTTCAGGGCGTGAACAATTGTTGCCAACTCGAGATCATGCACATGGTAGTTCTTCTCGTGCACCTTCAACTGTCTGGACGCGTAGGCAATCACCATACCGTCCTGCATCAACACTGCTCCTAGGCCAATCCTCGAAGCATCACAACAGACCGTATAGGACCCTGAACCGGTGGGTAATACTAACACTGGAGCTGTAGTCAGGGCTGTCTTGAGCTTCTGAAAGCTCTCCTCACACTCCTCGGTCCATATAAAAGGTGCACCCTTCTGGGTCAGTCTAGTCATGGGCGCTGCAATAGATGAAAATCCCTCCACAAAACGGCAATAATACCCAGCCAAACCGAGGAAACTGCGAATCTCAGTAGCTGAAGACGGTCTAGGCCAGCTCTGTACCACCTCTACCTTCTTCGGGTCTACCTTGATCCCATCCGAAGATACCACATGGCCTAAGAATGTCACAGAATCAAGCCAAAATTCACTCTTAGAAAATTTGGCATACAACTTCTTCTCTCTCAATGTCTGAAGCACGATCCTCAAGTGCTGCTCTTGGTGATCCTGGGACCGAGAATATACCAGAATGTCGTCAATCAACACGATGACGAAGGTATCAAGATGAGGCCGAAATACGCTGTGCATCAGGTGCATAAAGGCTGCTAGGGCATTGGTTAGCCCAAATGACATAACAAGGAACTCATAGTGGCCATATCTGGTCCTGAAGGCAGTCTTCGGGATATCCGGCTCCCGAATCTTCAACTGATGATAACCGAATGAAGATCAATCTTGGAGAACACCCTAACACCCTGTAACTGGTCAAATAAATCATCAATGCGGGGCAATGGGTACCTGTTCTTCACTGTCACCTTATTCAGCTGCCGGTAGTCAATGCACATACACATCAAACTATCCTTCTTCTTCACAAATAACACCGGAGCACCCTAAGGTGATACACTAGGCCTGATGAAACCTTTGTCAAGCAACTCCTGCAACTGCTCCTTCAACTCCTTTAACTCAGGAGGAGCCATGCGATAGGGAGGAATGGAAATGGGCTGAGTGCCCGACAACAAGTCAATGCCAAAATCAATATCTCTGTCGGGTGGCATACCCATAAGATCAACTGGAAAAACATCAGGGTAGTCCCTAACAACGGGAACAGACTCAACTGTAGGGGTCTCAGCACTAATATCTCTCACATAAGCCAAATACGCATCACACCCCTTTTCAACCATCCGCTGAGCCTTAAGAAAAGAAATGACTCGGCGGGGAGTGTACTCTAAGGAACCTCTCCACTCTAACCTCGGTAATCCTGGCATAGCCAGCGTCACGGTCTTGGCGTGACAATCAAGAATAGTATAGTAGGGAGACAACCAGTCCATACCCAATATAACATCAAAATCTACCATACTGAGTAATAATAAATCAGCCCTGGTCTCAAAACCACTGATAACAATCAAACATGACCGATATACGCGGTCCACAATAAGAGAATCTTCCACCGGAGTAGAAACATAAACGGGGGAACTCAAAGAATCCCGAGATATCCCCAGATGTGAAGCAAAATAAGAAGACACATACGAATATGTAGAGCCCGAGTCAAATAATACCGATACATCCCTATGACAAACGGGAACAATACCTGTAATGACTGAATCTGAAGCAATGACCTCAGATCAGGCTGGAAGAGCATAGTACCTGGCCTGGCCTCCCCCTCTAGGGCAACCTCGACCTCCCCGACCTCCACCTCGAGCTGCCTAAGACGGTGGGGTAGCAGCTGGGGCTGGAAGAATAACTGGAGGACCTGGTGGAAGGCGTGGAACCTGATAAGTCTGAGGTGGTGCACCCCTCCTAGCTCTGGGGCAATCTCTGATCACATGACGAGGGTCACCACACTCAAAACAACCCCTCGGAGGACGTGGCAGGTAATGTTGACTCTGAACTAGCCTGCTGGACTGGCCGGTGATAGCACATAGAGTAGGAGGCACCTGAGATACTGGTGGTGCATAATAAGGCTCCTGAGGTCTAGAAGGAGCTGGAATACCACTGGCTGCTGGAAGAGCTGAATGAACGAGGTGACTCACAAAACCCCTACCATAGCGTGCTGCTGGTGCACGGGCTCCTGAATAATGACCGGTCTCTCGAGACCTCTTGGCCTCTCTCTCCTCCCTGTCCCGGGATAACATAGTCTCAATCCTCCGGGCAATACTCACGGCCTGCTGGTAAGTAATATCTGTCTCCAGCTCCCTGGCCATGTTGGTCCGAATACAGGGGTGGAGTCCCTCAATAAAGTGTCGAACCCTCTCTCGGACAGTGGCAACCAAAGTTGGGTGCATGACAAGCCAAATCGATGTAACGGACTGCATACTCTGACATAGTCATAGTACCCTGGCGTAGTTTCTCAAACTCTTCACGCCAGGAATCCCTGAGGCTCTGAGGGACAAACTCAAGCAAGAACATCTCTGAGAACTGAGCCCAAGTAAGTGAAGCTGCCTTGTCAGGACTACTAAGCTCAAAAGCACGCCACCACTGATAAGCTGCTCCACTTAGCTGGATAGCAGTGAAAGAAACCCCACTCGTCTCCACAATACCCATAGTGCGGAGAATGCGATGACACCCCTCAAGAAAACCCAAGGCGTCATCCGAAGCTAGTTCGCTGAACTCAGGTGGGTGGTACTTCTTGTACCTCTCAAGTCGGAGCTGCTCTGCCTCACGAACAACTATCCTAGTCTCATGCTGCTGGAGCTGCTAGGGGCATAGGAATATACTCTGGAACCTGCCCAATATGAACCCTTTGCTCAGGAGTACGGGCTGCGGGAGTCTGTGTCCCTCCCCCATCCTGGGATGTAGCTGGGGCTATCGGAAGTAATCCCGCCTGAGAAAGAGTACTGAAGGCACTCAAAAACTGAGCCAATGTCTCCTGGAGGGCTGGAGTAATAGTAGGGACCTCCTGTGCCCCTCCAATTGTGGTTGCTGGGGGATCCTCTGCCTCTGCTCTCGCCGGTGCTCGGGCTGCACCGCGTGCTCGTCCTCTGCCCCGGCCCCTGCCTCTGACGGCTCTGGCTGGGGGCTCGGGTGCCTGGTCATCAGTACGTCCGGTATGAGTAAGAACCATCTGTTAGCAAGAATAGAATAGAGTTTATGAATTTTGATGACAGTAACTAGCACGATAATAAATTCCAAGAAGTATGATTGTTCTTAACAGTTACATAGCCTCTCGAAGATAGATACGTACGTCTCCGCACCGATCCGCGAGACTCTAATAAACCGGCTTGTGACTTGTGACTCCTATGAACCTAGACGCTCTGATACCAACTTGTCACGACCTGAATTTACCCTCCGAACGGTCTCATGACGGCACCTAGTCTTTACGACTAAGTAAGCCTAAATTGCGGAAGAACAAGACAAATAATGACAAAATAGTAAAGATGAATTAATACTATAAAACTTAGCCGCTCGGCATGTACAACTTTTACTTTCCCAAAACCCGGAATGTCACCAAGTCACAAGCTTTATACATCTATATCTCTATACAATCGGAATAAAGAAAATGTGTATATGTCTATCTCCTAGCCTATAGTAGAGTAGATGGGGACACATGAGATTCTGCGGACGCGGCAGAATTACCTCGCGGTCTCCTGAGCAAGTGTTGTAGTACTCCTAGCCAAAACGATGTATACCGGTACCTGGATCTGCACATGGGGAAAACATACACAGGAAAGGGCATGAGTACTCCACTTTCGGTACTCCGTAAATGCCAAGCCTAACCCCAGTCAAGTAGTGACGAGGTTAGGTTAAGTCTCTACTGAGTTTGAAAACAAGACAGTTATAAGTCTAAACAGTGAAATATAAATAAGCAATGATAGCAGGATTAAAAAGGAAGACTGAAGGAATAATAAAGAAGAGCCCTCGGCTTAGCACATCATATATCTCAACAGCAAATATGCAATGCAGTACAGGGGGAAAGCTCCCGGATCTCGGTCCGTAGTCCCAATTTAAATATGCTATGCAGTATAGGGGGAAAGCTCCCGGATCTCAGTCCGTAGTCCCAATTTAAATATGCAATGCAGTACAGGGGGAAAGCTCCCGGATCTCGATCCGTAGTCCTAATTTAAATATGCAATGCAGAAGTCTATCGGATACGGTTTAATTAAACAGTTCAAGAAAACAATAGGCAAGAATAAGGTAAACTACCTAAGCATGGTGCAATTAGTAGCAAATAAGAGGGATTCAAGTAAGGACATGTAGGCATGCTTATTCCTACGCTAACTACTCAGTTATGACATAAAGCAGTAATATAGGAATGAAAATGAGTTATGTCATGGAAGGAAAAGTGGAGTTTTAGCAGCAATGACCCGTTTTCGCACTCGTCACCTCACGTACACGACGTCCACATAACAAAATCAGTATAAAAACACCTAAGGGGAAGTCCCCAACACAGAGTTAGGCAAGCCACTTATGTTGACTGTGCTAATCAACTCAGTACCATGTTCTTGCCACGAGTATCTGACTCCGGGTGGCCCAAATCTATTCAATTTGATTTCATAATGTAAATATCACTTCAAGGGAACAAAATAGCTAATTATTTCTAAGCTAATGCGCGAAATTAGGAAATTCGCCCAAAAAGTCCCCCGGGCCCACGTCTCGGAATCGGGCAAAAGTTATATTTTCCGAACACCCATTCACTCACGAACTCACCCGAACAAAAATCATCAAAATTCAACATCTAAATCTCCCCAAATCCTTAAATTTCTACTCGGGGAAGTTTCATCCAAAATTCATGGTTATTCATCCAATTCTATTGATTAGATTGAGGAAAATGATAGGGATTATTAATATAAAATTGGATTAAGGTTAGAAAACGTTACCTATGATTCTCCTCTTCGAATTCCACTGAAAATTGCCAATTTTCGAGCTCTCAATCGATTTTGGAGTTATGAAATTCAAACCCTCGGATTTTTGGTATAACAACCCAGGGATACCGCACCTGCAACTCTTGGACCGCACCTGCGGGATTTCCTTCGCAGGTGCGGAATTTCATTAATTGCACTGGGGTTGCACCTGCGGTGGCTGGGTCGCAGGTGCGGCTCCGCACCTGCGAATATTCCTCCGCGCCTGCGAGACTGGCCAGCCTGAGCTACTTACGCACCTGCGTGCACCCCTTCCGCACCTGCGTGTCCGCATCTGTGGGAAAACCATCGCAGGTGCGAGACACCAGAACCAACAATGGTTCAACAGCTCTCAAGGTACCAAATTCACTCGTTGGGCATCCGAAACAACCCCGAGGCCCCCGGGACCTCAACCAAACCTACCAACTGACCCAAATATCTTATTCAAACTTGGTCGAGCCTTAAAAACACGCCTCATAACATCAGAATCGTCAAATATGCATAGATTCAAGCATAAGAACTTAGGAAATTTCTAAAATCCACATCCGATGCCGAATCCCGTCTAAACTCGTCCGAATGACCTTAAATTTTGCACACATGTCATAAATGACATTACGGACCTGCTGTTGCTTTCAGAATTCCATTCCGAGTCTGATATCAAAATTTCACCTATCGGCCGAAATCGCCGAAATTTTAACTTTCGCCAATTCAAGCCTAAATCTACCACCGGCCTCGAAAACACATTCCGAACATGTTCCTAACCCGGAATCACCCAACGGAGCTAACAGAGTCGACAAATTTCCATTCCGGATCCGTCTTCACACAGTTCTAGCTACAATCCGATTTCTAAAGCTAAAATTCACATTAAAGGACTATATGTCCAAAATCACTCCGAATTTCACCACTCAACGCTCTGACAAGTTCCAATAGCATAAATAGATAGGGGAGAAGCAGTTATTAGGGGATCGGGGCGCTAACTCTCAAAACGACCGACCGGATCGTTACAACGGTATTATGGCAGTAATAGAGTATGGGCATTGGGAGTTATTGTATGTTTTGATCTATGGATTTGAACCAAGTGGGGGAGTCTGCTATAGACAATTTGATTGCACGATTATGTGTTGTATTGGTTTTGGTTTGAGGTATACCGGTGAATCAATTATGACTGTAGGGGTTAAGATTGAGGATGACTCGAGTAAGAGAATTTCTGGATACAGGTTGTATTACACTCTATGGGTATATGTGAATCATAAAATAATTAATTGTTTATTCATGAAATATGTAGTGTACGCGAAGTAGGAATTGTTCGGTTGCTTAGGAGTGTGGGTTACTCCCTTGGGTGTTGGTGCGCTAATGGGGCATAGGTCGTTCCGTCCGTTTGGTTAGTTTAATTGAGATTTGAGTATAGTGGATGACTCTCGAGAATGGTTCTAATGGATTCAAGATTTATATGTAGCGATTTAGAATTTTCAAGAATTTTATATAGCTAGAAACTGAGAGTTACATTAGACGGTATCGAGACTTGTGGTATTTTTATACCATGGTGGATTATGCATTTTAGTATCAAGAAGGTGAAGGAAACAATTTTAGGTTCACGTAAGGTCTCTTTAGAGTGGGTGTCTCGGTTGTGGTGCTTTGGGGTTCTTAAGACGGAAGCAGCGACTTATGGGCCTTAGGGCGTTGTAGTTTTATACTAGGTTCTCTTGTGTGGTGAAATTTTGGTTAGGGGTTGTGGTGTTCTAGCAGGGAGAAGTATCAATTTGAAGGCAACTTGGAAGGGACTTGGAGAACTAGGACAACTTGGTAGTAGGTTGGATCAACACAGTAATGGATATAATCGGTTCTTTGGGTACTTATGACGTGGCTAGTCTTTACTGGTGTTTCATGGAAATGCTCTTAGGCTATGGCGTCCTGCGTGGATGGGTTGATTTAGAGAGATTCGAAGGGTTTTCAATGGTTTTTACCACGGTTCGAGGAGTATATTTCCTACCGGCGTGAGGAATATGTTGCGTATTGGGATTTTCTCCTGGATGGGATCACATAGAAGGTTTCTGGCTGATTGGGTATGTATTCTGCTTGTGACTCAGAGGTGATTATGAGATTCTTGTACTCTTCGCAAGATGGAATGGTAGATGCGGCGCGTTGTGTGGGATTGAGATTTGCTAGTGCAAGGTCACGGGTCAGTTTGGAAGGGAAGGACATAAATTCGTAGGCTCAAATGACTAGGTAAATGATATTACCATTTGGTATGGCTTGATGAGAGTATATATTTCCAGAGGGGCAATGTGTTTTGATCTATGGATACTTCACTAGTACTGCGACATTCTCCTGGTTGATCGACTGCTGATAGGGGTGTTCATGGTTTGGTTTGGGTCGATTTTTCCCTAAAAAGAAACCAAACCAAGTAAGTCGGTTTTTTAAATATTGGAATCAAACCAAACCAATTAAGTCAGTTTTTTATCGATTCAGTTTGATTCGGTTTTTATCGGTTTTTCAGTTTTGTCGGTTATTCATCGGGTTTTTTCCTTAAATATGAGACATACACTACCAAACACATATTCTGGCGACTACATTTTTAATGTACCACTATCAAATCAATTGTTATTTGAGAAATTTATCATTTACGAAGATATATTGATGATAATTGAATCAAATAGTGATGAATAATTAAAGTACTCAATTAAAAATCAACTATTTTTAACACGAAATAAATTCTTGTACTTAGCAAAAGAAAACTACCAATCAAACTAGAACGTAAAGGCAAAGAATTAGATTGTTATAATAGCAAAGAACTAGACTAAAAATATAAACGACTAATATGTCATAAAATTTTAGAACTTTATATAAAATATACATATATATAGGTGTAATAATAAATTTAAATAGCTACTTTTATAGTCGGTTTGGTTCGTTTTTTGGTTATTTTTTATTAAAACCAAAACCAAACCAAACCTAAAAAGTATCGGTTTTTTTGGTCGGTTTGGTTCGGTTTTCGGGTTTTTACGAACACCCCTAATTGCTGATATTCAAATTTTGCTATGTGGCACGGAAGAATTTTAGAAGTATTTCTCATAGGATGATCATGTATGAGAGGTGTGTTAGACATTCTAGCAGTGTAGTTGGGATAAGATATGGTGATTCGTGTGTTCTATGGATTTGGAGACCGAGAGTTCTCAAGAGCAGATTGTTTCATGGTTGTGGACTGTGAAGTCATGGCCGAAGCTAGCCAGATGATAATATGTGTTATGATTCAGTCATTGTGGGCGTTCAGAGGGTTATTTACCTATTTGTGGGTGCCCGGAGTTAATTTGGGGGTCCATTGGTAGGCCCAATTAGGATGTGTATTCTACACCAAGCCAGATTGGTTGGCTCCATACTGCTATTGTTGAGGGATGTACCATTCAATTGTTGTTGAGCTTATTCGTGTTCTAAAATGATATGTGAGTTACTCTTCTATGCTACGAGGAGTTGTGATTCGTTGGTTTTAGGCACACATGGTGCGGTTCTATTGTGGTCTTATAACAGATTGAGCGATATGAGTAATTGGGTATTGCATGATTGAAGGGCATTGGTTATGTTCTTTCGAGTTTTGTATGGCATTTTGTCATTTGATTCTCCGTGGTTATGGTAATGCACTTTGGGTATTTGATGTCAAATTTTGCGTGATTATTGATTTTGAGCAGTGTGGCTCTAGGTATATGATATGGACCAGCGTTTGGATGGGGTTGCGCATTGTAGCAGAGTTATGTTGAGGTATGAACCTTTGTGTTGAGCCGGGTGATGGTTCTACGGAGTGTGATGAGTTCTTAGCATTGCGTTGTGGTGGCACCCGTTAAGCTTGCATGACAGTTCTCTTGTTTGAGTCATTTTTTTGATTGAGTACATTTGGATTGTTGCTTATTGGTGCATGGATTGCACAATTTGTGGCTCTGGGTGGTATTGGTGTTACGTGTCAGAAGAGTAGTTGGTATTTGATAAGAATGAAGTAGTCGGATCTAGGATGGGTGCTATCAGATTTGATTGTTGTATATTTGGAAGGATAATATCGGAATTTGGCTTAGGAATTGGCTATAGTTTTGGTTGAAGAAGAGGGAGCTCCATGACTTGTTGATTTGATGAACAATTATGAGTTTCTGCGTGTTCTTTCATTATCGGCAGTGTACGGAAGTTTTAGAATGAGGTTATGTTAGATATGGGTTTATTACCGTAATTGGGTTGTTTTAAGCAGCTACTGTGATCGGAAATTTTGCTATGGGTATCTGTGTTATGTGATATATCATGCGATTATATCTTGGGTTATGGTTGCGGCTTGGTGCAGCTTGTTCAGACTTATACAGTGTGTATGTTGCAAGATTAAGATCTTATAAGAAATTTCGGATGTTGGAAATTGGGTTCTAAGGCTTGTGGGATAGGTTGAATTGAGAAATTTCAGTTATGATGTGTTATCGGACCTATATGGGATAGGGTGACGTAGGATATCCCTCAGGTATGTGCATGGTAAGGTTATACGACAATTTGATGGTTTTGGGAACAACTCTTGGCACGTTCGAGGACGAACGTATGTTTAAGTGGGAGAGAATCTAATGACCCGATCGGTCGTTTTGAGCATTTGCACTTCGCTTGGTAGTTTACGGGCATGAGTAGCTCTGTATGATGTATTATGACTTATGTGAATCGTCGGTTTTGGGTTTTAGGTTATCCGGAATCGGTTTGGAAGAATGAATTTCATTGTTGAAGCTTTAAGTTGAAAGAGTTGACCAAGTTTGACTTTTTGTGAATTTGACCCCGGAACGGAGTTTTGATGGTTTTGGATGGTGATTTTGGACTAGGGCGTATGCTCAGATTTGTATTTGGATGTTTCTAGAAGGTTTCGGCACAAATTGGCGAAAATTGGAAATTTGAAGGTTTGGAAAGTTCATAAGTTTGACTAGAAGTTGACTTTGAGGATATTAGACTCGGATTGTGGTTCCGAAAATTAGAATAGCTCTGTTATGTCATTTGGGACTTGTGTGCAAAATTCGGGTGTTACACCCCATGTTTCCGTACGTGAAAGTATGCCATAAGTAAATTGATGAAAGCTCGAAAATGAGATGTTACATCCCGCATTTTTCGTACGTTAAAGTTTCGTCGTAAGTTAATCAACGTAAATTCGGGAATGAGATTTTAGAAGTATTACGGTATTTAAAACAAGTGATAAGTAAATTCGTGAAGCGGAGAGGGTAAGCGAATCGAAGGAAATGAATTTCGTCGAAGTTTGACATCTTGGGACAAAATACGGCCAGAGCTATAATACCCCGTATTTATGGACTAGTGCCATACAAGGTACCACATGACCATGATAGTGAGGTGTATAAAGTGTGTTAAAAGTGAGTAGTACTTTAAGTAATTTGAGATAATTCTTAATTATGTGGATAATTGGGTAATTATGAATTTTTAGTGGGAGATTAACTAAAATCTTTGGATAAGTTTAATTCCCCCAACGTGGCAGCAAATTAGGTGTGGATTAGAGTCCAAATGAGTGACTCCTACACTTTGTATCAAGGTGGCACAATTAAGGTGAATTGTGGCCAAGTCATCACCCCCTATGATAAAGACAATTAAAGAAGATGTATAAGCTTGCTAAGGATATCATTTTAATAACATTCGGATTGTGCCCATTTTCATTCATCACATACTTATCCAACCTCTATAGCAAGAAAAATTCCAACTTCATGTTCATAGAAATTTTAGAAAACACTACGTAGCATATCAAAAAGGACTAAGTCTTGAGACAACAAATGGAAATCTCAACAAGACGTGTGTGATTCTAAGAGAGCACGATAGAATCTTTCTGAAAAATATCATACGGATTTTCCTACTTCAATTTGTCGTAACGTGATTTGTCACAATTGACGTGTGTTAGAGATATTATCAAGAGAATCGACTCAAGTATGTTAAGGCTAAACCTTTCCTTCATTTTGACATGATCTCGTAATTACATATGTTTGATAACGAGGCAAAAAGAGAAGTTCATACTCCTGAATTTATATACATTATCCTAGTCTCATAAGTTATAGTATTCTCCCTTATCAGGACTCTATGTTCAATTGAGTGTTATCTTCTTCCAGTCAAGAGAGCAAAGAATCTATATATACAATATTACAATATTTTTGTTACCATCGAGCTATAATCGATGGGCCGGCCCCTATTGGGCAACCTCTGATCAGATGGTAAGTTATATACCGAGCCTACTGTGGCCGAGCGCCTATGAGCGAGCTCAACATGGCCGAGATACAGAGCCTAGTATGATCAAGCGCCTATGAGCGAGCCTACTATGGCAGAGCAATTATATATATACCGAGCCTTATAATGCCGGGCAACTATTTTACTTACTATATTGAGAGAGTTGAGTCAGTACCAGCAAGTAAGCATATCTTCAGATTATCTTTGACTCCCAGTTACTTTCAGTTATTATATTATCAGTTCAGTTTCAGCTTTCAATATATTGCCTTACATACTCGGTACATTATTTCGTACTGACGTCCCTTTCTTGGGGGCACTACATTTCATGCGTGCAGGTTCAGACAAACAGATGGGTAGACCTCCCCATTAGGTGTTGCCCGAGTTCAGCTTGATCGGTAAGCTCCATGCCCTTCGGAGTTGCCGGGTCTAGAGCTTTATGTACATCTTGTGTATATATGTATATATGTTATGAGTAGGTCGGGGCCCTGTTCCGATCACAGTACATCCATCAATAGAGGCTTGTAGACATATCCTGTCAGTTAATGCAGTATGTTGGGATTGTAAGCCTTTTATGTATATTTTGTTGGTTTGCCAGCCGTAGTAGTTATGGCGGCCTTGTCGACCCAACTTTATATTGATGTTTAGTCAGCATTCACAATTATCTTTCAATGCGGCCCATGGACAAAGTATGACATTATATGTTCAGATTTCCTTAGTTGCAAGTTGGTACGCAAGGATAGGTGAGGCACCGAGTGCCCGTCGCGGCCCTTCGGTTTGGGTCGTGACAAAAGTGGTATCAGAGCAGTTATGTCCTAGGGAGTCTACAAGCCGTGTCTAGTAGAGTCTTGTTTATAGGTGTGCTTTGCACCACACTTATAAGTAGAAGGCTACAAGGCATTTAGGACTGTCACTCTTTCTTCTTACTCTAGATCGTGTGGTAGAGCTCACTTATAAGAATTCAAACTCCTAACTTCTATTTTATTCGTAGTAAGATGATGCCTACACCCGGAAAGACGATTGGTAAGATATATAGTTGTGGAAGAGTTGAGTCAAAGGAACTCGATTTTGCATCATGATTATGTAAGTAAATGTAAGGTCTTTAGTAGATCATGTGTGTATAAGCTTCTTGATAAGGATCCCTAAGGCAAGAATGTCTGTCCACTCTTATGGTAAAAAGAAATAAGAGAATCTGGAGGTAGACACAAGTTTCAGCAAGTAAAAGAAGCAAAGTGAAGAAAGGTACGAGGTACCTAGTTAGTAGAGATGAACATTATCTACAATTCAAGCAGAGAAATCTAAGCATTTTGAGTTACCTTCAATTGTAACAGAGGTATGAACAATTGGCCACACCCATCTCATTTATTCCCTATGGAAGCTAATAGAAGTAGTATAAGAGAAGGACGGATATCAGGATCCGGCTGGGGTTAGAATGACCCAAAATGGTGGATGGACTGTTAGCGTTAGTCAACATTTCCGAAGGATATTGCAAATGTGCTAATAGATCTCCTTATGATACACCTAGATGGTGTACTCTAAAATAGTACCGCTAAATACGAGTACTACAAAGACAGGCACCGGAAGCCTAGAAGGGATAAATATTACCTTAGTGTGGCTGCCGTCCCTAATAGAGAGAGAATGTTAGGCAACCTGAAGAGCCAGTGGATGGAGCAACGGGAGCTAAAAGCAAAAGAATATCTTGGTAAAGTTTTCAGAATAAAGTGATAGACATAATTGTTAGCGGGAAATAAGAAAAGAGTTAATGAAACATTATGAGTAAGATATGATACATGGATGACAACGGTAGATCATAGGATGAAAATATTACAAAATCTATAGTCAAGTGAAGGAAGAAACGACATGTGACAAGCCTTAAGACAACAAAAGAGTATATGCCATACAATCATATCTTCATTTTGAGAAAGAAGTTCGCAACTCTAACGCGATTACCGAAAGGAAAAGTTAGACCCCAGAATAATAGAAACCAGTATGGATTGGCGAACAAGATAAGCTAAACATGAATTAGGGACTGGGTGATTTGATAATAGTCAGCATCATGATAATTTCAGATTTCGTTCCAACGATAATAGAAGGGACAAGAGAAGAAGATTCATGAGAAATTCAGAGAATGGTCATTCAGGAAGACGCTTCCTTAAAGCAAGCAATGTGAGCAAAGTTAAGCTTAAGGAATTGTGTTTTCCAGTTACTCTAGGTGTCTGCCTCGTGAGTAAGGAAATTTTATTATCCTTAGTACAGTAGGATTACCGCAAGGCGAGTAAGGGTCATCGATGATGTGAAAAGACGCCAAAGATTAAGAGGTAAAACTTTTATAGGTAGATCATCGTATCACTAAATCTTAGTACTCCCCTAAAGGGGGGAATATGGAGTGATGTGGCATTAAGTTAGAATTAAGTTGTTCTAGTAATTATGGAATGGTAAAGGAAGAATACGATAAAAATGAGAAAGGGATGAGATTGCACAATTCAAGATATGCTATGATTCCCGAACATTATGCAAACACGACATCAAGGAGAAGAAGTAAGGGTTCCTGCCCTAGATGTTATTGGTAGATAAGGAGCCAGTACGAGAACGTATGTTAAGACAAAGAAAATAACCCAAAAAAAGATTACGCTGAATATTGATATGAGAATGGGCCAACGAGTAGTTAGCAGTTGGTTCAGGAAGAGCCTAGTTATGGCTAGACAGGAGGTTCCAGACAAATCAACAGATTGTGCAAGATAAGCATAGTGAACCCCAACATGAGGAATTCAGTCTCACAGATATGACATCGTTATCCTTGAGAAATAATCAGATAGGCGTTGGGGTAGTTAAAGGTATCGTATGAGTGTAACGGAGATAAAAGAGAGTGCCACTAGGAAGACAATCAAAATATTATCTCAGAAGCAACCCTACAAGCACAAGGGCGTGGAGGTAACTAACTACGGATAATTATAGGCAAGGAAGGACATCAAAAGGTCCGCCGAGTATACAATGTAATAAGCTCACAACTTTACAAGAGACAAAGGGTCCTCCCTAAGTACTACAATGAAAGACTAGCTGAGAAAATAAGGAAGAAGGCTTCAACCTAAGATCAGTGACCTAAAGAGGAAATTGTCTTGTAACAATAGTCTCACACCAACGTTGTATGATTCGAGATCATATGAGTTGCACAAAAATTACGGCATGCGTGGGAACTGAGATAAGCTAAGTATGCACGCAACAAGGGGGCAGAAAGACTAGAAAAAGTAATATCTTACGTTTAAAGAAAGTTGAGAAGGAATGAAAGGATCTAGAGTTTGTTACATTATGAATTCACTTAAGTTTACAAGGTGTTAACCATGCATCATATATGTTGACAAACATACAGCCGTAGAAGACTCCGATATAAGTTAAAGGAAAGAATTGACTCCAGGTCATACACAAAAGATTAAATTGTTAGAAGATTGTATCCTAGATATTCCATACCGTCCATGAAAGCCTAAAGTAATACCATGAACCGCAGATCGGAAGATAGCTTAAGCCTACATAAAGGCTGATAAGAAGGAATAGTAAACTAAAGAGTTACATCAACTAAGTAAATCAAGAGTTTGATTATTGAACCTAGAAAATTATGGACATAGTGATTGAGAACATTGCAGGATCACTCTTAGTATCATAGGTAAAAAAGAGATAGTACGGTAGCCATATTCTATAACGGCTCTATGATAAAGCCAGTTAGAAGAGTATCGGCCTCATAAGAAGTCAATATGAAGCTCCCACCGGATCGTGTATGCACAAGAGATGCAGTATTATAATAAAGCTTCAAGTTGTGGATGTGAATCAAACCTATGTGGAAGGGAGATTATGAACGAAATAAAAGATGTGATGCGGGATTTTAAGGTAAGTAAGATAAAAGTGAATAATGTACGAGATACTCAAATGCCGAAGGTTGTGAATAGTCCATACTTCAGATAGAAGGCTGGAAGCATTGTGATTCAGTATTGATAGCATCGTCGTCAATAGCATATCTTCCGACCTATGGTTTCTAGGTATTGAGAGGTCTAATTAAGAGAATAAAGAAGGGTTAGAAATGATTTGATGTCTCACTTGATGTTCCAGAAAAGCATAAGGAAATTGGTCGTAAGTTAAAGTATGATAGAACGACAAAGTTTTAGAAAGACAGGAGTAAGGATAAGAAAGGGCAAGTGTGAAGGTGACGAAAATGGATAAGTTCTCGCGATTAAGCCCATAGAAACAAGAGAGCTGATGGTTTCTCTAAGTTATAGAAAGTTCAGTATAGACTGAGTGAATTCAAAGGAGTCTAAGACTAATAGAATTTAGAAGAGATGGAATGCTGCCCTAGTAGTATAATGAGGGTGTCAATTGTGATACATGAAGAATGACGGTTGGGCCTTCGATTGAGTAATTATTTGAAGAAGGAAAAAAGAGGGGGGATTTCATGAACTGTACATGATTAAAATACCCACGTAAATGAATCACAATATGATGCGATAAATACAATTATGAAAGTATAGTATCGCCCCATGTAGACCAGTCTAATCATTTCAGATGTTCCACGATGAGATGGAGCCCTAGCAGCAGTGTTACATAAGAGATCAAGTTGTCGATGGTAGGTGATAGATCAACATTAAGGTGAATCAACAATGGATGGACAAAAGTCATAAAGAATGAGGTGAGATTAGGCAGTCATTCTTAAGATGAACGGTAATGAAGAAGCGGTAAAGAAATTTGATTTATATAGGATAAACAACGAGAGTAACCTGGAGTTTGGTAGCATGCCTCAGTAACGATTAATCGAAGAAAGAGTTACGGTATGACCTACCTAGATGCATTATAGACACATGGCTGGATAACCGGGGCTATGAAACAAGATATAGCAATATTCGTAAGTTTGACAAAGTACCGAGTGAAAAACTTCAGTAATGGCTAAAAATCGGAGGAAAAGGAAAGAAGAGCCACATAGGCGCACTTACAAGGTCAGAATCGTATAGGCTGCATGATATAAGGTAGAAACACCTACGAGATTAGAAGGATTTCGACCACAAGTCGTGGTGTGGAAGCCCAAAGTGGGGAATGCCTTGGCCTTTGAATTTATTCACATAATAGTTTCCTAGATGGCAAGGAGAGTACTAAAGTATTCGGAAGACATAAGTTATGAAAAAGATAAGTGCATCAATTAACATTCGAGGACGAATGTTCCAAAGGGGGGGAATGATGTTACACCCCATATTTTCGTACGTGAAAGTACGCCATAAGTAAATTGATGAAAGCTCGGAAATGAGATGTTATATCCCGCATTTTTCATACGTTAAAGTTTCATAGTAAGTTAATCGACGTAAATTATGGGAATGATATTATTTTGAGATTAGAAGTATTACGCTATTTCAAATAAGTGATAAGTAAATTCATGAAGGGGAGAGGGTAAGCGAATCAAAGGAAATAAATTTCGTCAAAGTTTGACATTTTGGGACAAAATACAACCCGAGCTATAACACCCCGTATTTATGGACTAACGTCATTCGAGGTACCACATGACCATGATAGTGAGGTGTATAAAGTGTGTTAAAAGTGATTAGTACTTAAGTAATTTGAGATAATTCTTAATTATGTGAATAATTGGATAATTATGAATTTTTAATGGGAGATTAACTAAAATCTTTGGATAAGTTTAATTCCCCCAATGTGGCAGCAAATTAGGTGTGGATTAAAGTCCAAATGAGTGACTCCTACACTTTGTATCAAGGTGGCACAATTAAGGAGAATTGTGGCCAAGTCATCACCCACTATGATAAAGACAATAAAAGAAGATGTATAAGCTTGCTAAGGCTATCATTTTAATAGTATAGGGATTGTGCCCATTTTCATTCATCACATACTTATCCAACCTATATAGCAAGGAAAATTCCAACTTCATGTTCATAGAAATTTTAGAAAACACTACGTAGCATATTAAAAGGGACTAAGTCTTGAGACAACAAATGGAAAATCTCAACAAGACCTCATATGAATCCTTATAACTCAACAACAACGTGAGATGCGATTCTAAGAGAGCATGGTACAATCTTTCTGAAGAATATCATACGGATTTTTCCCTACTTCAATCTGTCGATACGTGATTTGTCGCAATTGACGTGTGTTAGAGAGATTGTCAAGAGAATCGGCTCAAGTATATTAAGTCTAAACCTTTCCTTCATTTTGGCATGATCTCGTAATTACATATGTTTGATAACGAGGCATAAATAGAAGTTCATACTCCTGAATTTATATACATTATCCTAGTCTCATAAGTTACAGTATTCTCCCTTATTGGAACTCTATGTTCAATTGAGTATTATCTTCTTCCAGTCAGGAGAGCAGAGAATCTATATATACAGTATTACAATATTATTATTACCATCGAGCTATAATCGACGGGCAGGCCTCTATTGGGCAACCTCTAATCAGATGGTAAGTTATATACCGAGCCTACTGTGGCCGAGCGCCTATGAGCGAGCCCAGCATGGCCGAGATATAGAGCCTAGTATGGCTGAGTGCCTATGAGCGAGCCTACTATGGCGGAGCAATTATATATATATATCGAGCCTTATAAGGCCGTGCAACTATTTTACTTACTATATTGAGAGAGTTGAGTTAGTATCAGCAGGTAAGCATATCTTCAGATTATCTTTGACTCCCAGCTACTTTTAGTTATTATATAATCAGTTTATTTTCAGCTTTCAATATATTGCCTTACATACTCGGTACATTATTTCGTACTGACGTCTCTTTCTATGGGGCGCTGCATTTCATGTGTGCAGGTTCAGATAGACAGACGGGTAGACCTCCTCATTAGGTGTTTCCCGAGTTCAGCTTGATCGGGAAGTTTCATGACCTTCGAAGTTGACGGGTCTAGAGCTTTATGTAAATCTTGTGTATATATGTATATATGTTATGAGTAGGTCGGGGCCCTATTCCGATCACAGTACATCCATCAGTAGAGGCTTGTAGACATATCCTGTCAGTTAGTGCAGTATGTTGGGCTTGTAAGCTTTTCATGTATATTTTGTTGGTTTGCCAGCCGTAGTAGTTATGGAGGCCTTGTCGTACTAGCTTTATATTGATTTTTAGTCAGCATTCACAATTGTCTTGCAATGCGGCCCATGGCCAAAGTATGACATTATATGTTCAGAGTCCCTTAGTCGCAAGTTAGTACGCAAGGATAGGTGAGGCACTGGGTGCCCGTCGCGGCCCTTCGGTTTGGGTCATCACATCGGGTTTGTTCCAAGATGATTTGATATGTTTCAGTGTGAGTTATTGAAGTTGAAAAGTTCAAATTTCATAGATTTTGATTTGAGGTGCGTATCGTCATTTTGATGTTTTAATGTGTGATTTCAGGCCTCGAGTAGGTCCGTGTTATGTTACTGGACTTGTTGGTATATTCGGATGGATTCCCGAGTGTCTCGGATGAGTTTCAGATGAGGTTTGGATCATTTTTGTTGCATAGTGCATCGTTGAAGGCTGCTGGTTCTGGTGCGATTGCGCCTGCAACTGGTTTTGCGTAGGTGCGATGGCTGCAGAAGCGACAAAGGCATCGCAGAGGCGAGGTTAGTGCTGGGTGAGGAAGACCGCATAAGCGGAGATTTTGGCACATATGCGGATGCGCAGTCGCGAGGTGATAGAGCGCAGAAGCGAGGTATATGGCAGGTGCGGATGGTGGCTTGCACCTGCGATGCCGCAGAAGTGGGTATGTTGTCTGCAGGTGCGAGGATCGAGTCCTCATCTGATTTCGCAGAAGCGGAGGTTATGTCACAGAAGCAATGCCGCACAAACTGCTAATGTGCCGCATGTGCGAAAATGCTGGCATAAGCTATAAATCGAGGGTCTTGATCTTTCCTCATATTTGAGATGTGGGACTCGGATTGAGGCAATTTTTGGAGAACATTTCACCATATGAATTGGGGTAGGTGTTATCTACTTGGTTTTGGTTATATTTCAGGAATCTATCTTTATTTTTAGCAATTGGTTGATGAATTTAAAGAGGGAATTGTGGGTTTTAGCCTAAGGTTTCATAATATAAATTTTGAGTTTTGAACATCAAATTGTAGTCGGATTTGAGTGAAACTAGTATGGTTGAACTCATAATTGAATGGGTTGTCGAATCTTGTGAGTTTTGTTGGGTTCCGAGGCGCGGGCTCGGGTGTATTTTTGGCCGGTTTTGGATTTTGATTAAGGATTCAACCTTTACCATTTGGAATTGTTTCCGTGGACTTTATTTGATGTATTTGAGTTGCTTTTGGCTAGTTTTGAGTCGTTCGGAGGTCGCTACGCGCGCGATGGTATCTTTGGAGCATCGCTTGGCTTGCTCGACATTGGTATTGGCTTGTTCGAGGTAAGTAACTCTTCTAAACTTAGTGTTATTGGTATGAAACCCCGAAATACGTGTTATGTGATTGGTATTGAGGTGACGCACATGCTAGGTGACATGCGTGTGGGCGTGCACCATGTGAACTGGGACTCTGTTGCTTCCTGGGCACTGTATAGTGGTCGTGCTTTTTTGATATCCGTGTTTTCACCATGTGATAAGTAGTTGAGCTGTCAATCATGCTAGATATCATGTTTAGGCATTATACCGATACTATTTGGACCCATAGTGGTCGTTTCTTACTGTCATCTCACCGATTTCATTGATATTTCGTACTTACTCATATCTATGCATTCATACCATATCTCAGTCTCAGTTATTATTTATTGATACATCATGTCATCGTTGTCGGGCTAGTTTCATGACATTGTGAGCCCGTGAGTGAGACTAGAAAGATTGATGACTGAGGGAGGCCGAGGGCCTGAGTGAGAGTGATACTTTGGGATCGGGCTGCACGCCGCAGCATGATATATTGATTACATTTTATGGGATCGGGTTGCACGCCGTAGCGATATAGCGCTTGGGCTGTAGGAGCCTGTACGGAGTCTGCACACCCCCAGTGAGTGCAGTCGACTATATATATATGTGGATCGGGTTGCAAGCCGCAACGGGCCTTATGGTCATATGTGGATTGGGCTGCACGCCACAACGGGCATTGTACAATGCTGAGTGATTGCGTATGCTGAGCATTGAGCATAGTAAGAGAGAATGCGAGACAGTGAGATTGACTACTCTGAGAGTGTGAATACATGAGCTCATCATTGAGATGCATTGCATTTGACATGCGTACTTGAGATACATGATTAGAGATGCATTTCCTTTTATTACCAGGTTTTGGTGACATCTATGGTTTTAACTGTATCTTGACAGGTAGGGATAGAGACACACTTTCCTCATGCTATCTGAAAATGAAACATCTTACTTATTGTCGAAAGGATTATTGGGAAAAATCACAGTTTTCAAACTTACTCGTACTTTGGCATTTTCGGTAAGAAAATTGGGTTTTCATTGATATACGTGAAAATCATACCTATTTTCTAGAACTGTGAACGAGCTAAGCATTTTATTTATGGGATACCTCTTTTATTACTTGTACTATGGTGTTATGAACTGTTGTGGAATATTGGTATTGGACCCGACCTTTGTGTTAGCTCGTCACTACTTTCAATCTAAGGTTAGGTATGTTACTTACTGAGTACCTGGGGTCGGTTGTACTCATACGACACTTCTGCACCTTGCGTGTAGATGCTGGTTGCTGATGTTGCTGTGTTCGATGGGAGCTGGATTGAAGATGTACCTGCATCTCGGTTGCAGATGCCTCTTGTTCGTGGTAGCCTTAGATCTATAAAACTCTGTTTATGTACTTTTCAAAAAGACAATGTATTTATTTTATTTCACCTTTGTGAACTCTATTCTTAGAAGCTCATGATTTATACTACCAGTTCTTGGGAAATGTATAGGATTTAGATATTTTCTTTTACTCAATTGTCTTATTAAATTTCACTGGAATTGGATAGTTGTTAATTGGCTTACCTAGCGGGTTGGGTTAAGTGCCATCACGACTAGTTGGATTTTGGGTCGTGACAAAAATATGAAGATAATGGCCAAACCTACAACTTATATGATTCTGCCCAGGACTTCCGCATTTGCGGACAAGGAAGCACATTTGCACTCCCACATTTGCGAACTCAACTTACAAAGATAGGGTTCGCACCTGCGGACAATATAGCTGCACCCTCGACACCGCAGAAGAGTCACAAGGAGCATAGAGGCGAGATGCTTCGTAGATGCGATCGTTGGACCGCAAAAGCGGCTTTCGCACCTGTGTGGCCGCCTCCGCAAAAGCGACACAATAAGACCTGCACCAATATCGTAGAAGCGACCAAGAACCTCGCAGAAGCGGCTCTGCATCTGCGATCAAGCCTCTGCAATTGCGGATACACCAGAACACTGCCCAACACCAGCTTTAGCCAATATGTTCCAATTGATCTGAAACTCATCCGAAACTCACCCGAGCCCTTCGTGTCACGACCCAGAATTCCCACCTCCGGGATCGTGATATCGCCCATCATTTCACTTGCTAGGCAAGCCAATGTTAGAGGATTCTTTAAGCCAATTTTATCCATTTCAATAACAGAATCAATTAAGTTAAATAGAAGATAAAATTGAAATGTAGAATAACGCCCATAATATCTAATACAATTCGGATCTGGAGTCACAACTCACGAGCTTCTAAGATTTTCTACAAATAGAGTCTGAAAGAAATACAACTGTTATGAATGAAAACAAACAGTAAAATAAGGAAAATAGAAAGGGACTCCAAGGTCTGCGGACGCCAACAAATTTACCTTGAGTCTCCAATAAGCAAGTTCAAATTACTAAGCATGACGATCAGCTAGGGCCGGTACCAAAATATGCACAAGAAGTGCAGAGTGTAGTATGAGTACAACTGGCCCCATGTACTCGTAAGTGTCGAGCCTAACCTCGATGAAGTAGTGACGAGGCTATGACAAGACACCTACATAATAATCCTGTGCAGATAACAGTATATGTACAAGATAACAACAAATAATAGCTAAACATGTACTATTGGGGGGGGGCATGCTAAATGGGGTTCAAGATATAAGAGATACAACGGAAATGATAATATGAAACAATCAATATTCCTTTAACCGGTAACAACAATTTAGCACAATGAAGAGAAATTGCACGACATCACCTGTGATGACCCAAGGGATCATTTTATGAAGTTAGACTCCGTTCGAGGATTAATATCCCTAAAAAGGTTAATTTTAAATACCTCAATTTGCGTGCACAGTCCGGGCATGAAACCGGAAAGCTTTTATGTGAAAATATAAGAAATAATAATTTTTAGAATTAAAAATTTGGTTTTAGTTGACTTGAGTCAATATTTTGAGTAAACGGACTCGGATCTGTGTTTCGATGATCCCGGGAGGTCCGCAGTAAAATATGGGACTTGGGCGTATTCCCGGAATTGAATTCCGAGGTCCCAAGCCTTAGAAATCAATTTTTGAAAGAAATTATTTTGCTGAATTATTAATGAAATAAAGAAATAAATTAACGTTTGAAACCGTTGGTATCGAGCCCGTATTTTGATTCCGGAACTCGATATAGGTTTGTTATGATATTTAAGCCTTGTCTATGAAATTTGGTGAGAATCGGAATTTATTTGACGTGATTCGGATGTCCGGTTGATAAATAGTGAACTTTAAGTGTTCTTGAGAAAAATAATGAGTTTTGAGGTTTAATTCATAGTTTTACATGTTATTTTCATGATTTGATCGCACGAGCAAGTCCGTATGATGCTTTTAGACTTGCGTGCATGTTTGATTTAGAGCCCCGAGGGCTCGGGTGAGTTTCAAATAGATTTGGGTCGTGTTGCGCTAGTTCTTTCTTATGCTTCGACGTCGTTGTTTCAAGCATAAATGATATCATATTGAACAAATGAGCTCCGATTTCTGTTTTGAATGAAGTATTAGATCCGTATCGTAATTACGGACCCATAACAAAAAGAATCATTGAATTTGGACATCGTATGAGGATTTTATGGTCATTTACTAAGGTTGCCAGATTTTTCAGGTTAATTATGAAATTGCCACTGTCGGCGTATTAAAAATCTGCACTATTTGCAAATATTAAAACCTACATATCTCCTTCATTATAAGGTCAAATTGAGTGATTCAAAAGCCTAACGTGACTAAAATTTCACAAGGAAACCATTGGAGACATAAAAATCGAGTTTATGGATCGTTTGGCAGGAGAAACGAGGCAGAATAGCTGGCAGAAAAATATATATAAAACGAGCAGACTTCTTCTTCTTCAAATTTTCGAACCCCACAACCCTAGGAACGAATTTCTTCACCAAATATCATCCCAAGACATAGGTAATCAATTCTAAACTTTACTCTTTGAATTACTCATTATTTTTCATCACTTTTAAATAAAAAACTAAGAATTTTCATGGTAAAAATTGAGGGTTTGGGTAGAATTAGGGAATTTTGTAAAAATTGAATATTTACCTTTAATTGAGGTCGGATTTCGAAACTAATTGTATATTTGGGTTCGTGGGTGAATGGGTAAACATAATTTGGTCCGAATCCCGAGTATAGACCAAGCGGGCCCGGGGTCGATTTTTCACTTTTTTTGAGAAAACTTAGAAAAAATTATAATTTTTAATAAAGTTAGTTCCTTTAGCCTTAATTAATGATATTGAGTTAATTATGATTAGATTCGAGCAAGTTAGAGCAAGATTCTAAAGGAAAAGCTGTAATTGAGCAGTGAGTGGCCTGCGAAATTGAGGTAAGTGTTTGGTCTAACTTTGACTTGAGGGAATAGGAATCCCCACTTGTTTGCTATGTGAAATGCATGGGCGTGGTGTATAGGTGAGGTGACGAGTATCTATGCACCACC
>MDKH01182797.1:0-44509 GCA_005239495.1 Nicotiana undulata
ACGCCTTGAAGATTTGGCGTCATTATTTGTATGGGGTACATTGTGAGGTTTTCACTAATCACCATAGTCTGCAGCATCTGTTTAAGTAGAAGGACCTGAATTTGTGTTAGAATAGATGGTTGGAGCTTCTCAAGGACTATGATATCAAAATTCTATACCATCCGGGGAAGGCTAATGTAGTGGCCGATGCCTTGAATCGCAGAGTAGAGAGTTTGGGGAGTCTAGCATATCTTCCAGCAGCAGAGAGACCATTAGCACTTGATGTTCAGGCTCTAGCGGCCCGACTAGTGAGATTGGATCTATTAGAGCCCCGGCGGGTATTGGCTTGTGTAGGATCTAGGTATTCTCTTTATGACCTGATCAGGGAGCGCCAATATGATGACCCACACTTGCTCGTTCTTTAGGACATGGTCCGACGAGGTGATGCCAGGGATGTAGTTATTGGCGATGATGGGGTTATGCGGATGCAGGGTCGGATATGTGTGCCCAATGTGGATGGTCTTCGAGAGTTGATTCTAGCTGAGGCCCACAGCTCGCGGTTCCATCCATCCGGGTGCCGCGAAGATGTATCAGGATCTGAGACAGCACTATTGCTGGAGGCGGATGAAGAAGGATATTGTTGGATTTGTAACTTAGTGTCTCAACTTTCAGCAGGTCAAGTATGAGCAGCAGAGACTAGGGGGATTGCATCAGTGGTTGGATATTCCGGAATGGAAGTGGGAGCAGATCACCATGGACTTTGTAGTTGGGCTCCCACGGACTTCGAGGAAGTTCGATGCTATATGGGTTATTGTGGATCGGCTAAACAAGCCCGCGCACTTCATTCCTGTTTGTACTACCTATTCTTCGGAGTGGATAGCTGAGATTTATATCCGGGAGATTGTCTGGTTGCATGGTGTCCTAGTTTCTATCATTTTTGACAAAGGTACTCAGTTCACATCTCAGTTTTGGAGGGCCGTGCAGAGAGAGTTGGGTACTCTAGTCGAGTTGAGCACAACATTTCATCCTCAGATGGATGGGCAGTCAGATCACACTATTCAGATTTTGGAAGACATGTTACTTGCTTGTGTCATTGATCTTGGCGGTTCATGGGACCAATTTCTGCCACTCGCGGATTTTTCATATAACAACTGTTATCAGTCGAGTATCTAGATGGCTCCGTATGAGGCTTTATATGATCGGAGGTGTAGATCTCTGGTTGGTTGGTTTGAGACAGGTGAGGCTAGGCTTTTGGGCACCGACTTGGTGCAGGATGTGTTGAATAAGGTGAAGTTGATTCAGGAGCGGCTTTGCACAACATAGTCTAGGCAGAAGAGTTGTGTGAACCGGAAGGTCCGGGATGTGTCTTTCATGGTTGGGGAGAAGGTGCTGCTGAAGGTGTCACCCATGAAGGGTGTTATGCAGTTTGGGAAGAAGGTCAACTTGAGTCCCCGGTTCATTGGGCCTTTTGAGGTGCTTCAGAGGGCTGGAGAGGTGGCTTATAGACTTGCTTTGCCACCCAGCTTATCGAGTTCCCATCTGGTGTTTCATGTTTTTATGCTCCAGAAGTATGTTGGTGACCCATCTCATGTCTTGGACTTTAGCTCAGTTCAGCTAGAGGGCGATATGTCTTATGAGGTAGAGCCAGTGGCTATTTTGGGTCGTCAGGTCATAAGGTTGAGATCTAAGGATATAGCTTCAATGAATGTGCAGTGGACATGGCAGTCGGTGGAGGAGGCCACCTGGGAAATCGAGCGGAAGATGCGGAGCATATATCCTCACTTATTTGAGACTCCGGGTATATTTCTAGACATATTCGAGGACGAACGTTTGTTTAAGAGGGGGAGAATGTAACGACCCGGCCGGTTGTTCCGTGAGATTAGCCTTAATTTCCTTGTTTCTGCTTTATCATGTGTTTCCTATCCTAATTATGTTGTGCTGACTCGGTTGGTTCGGGTTCGCAGTGGTCGTGGTGAGAATTGAGGCACTTCGTCTCTTAAATTGGCTTTATAGTTGGAAAAGTCAATCGGGAGTTGACCTATAGGCAAACGACCTCAGAATGTGGAATTTTTTGCTCGAATAGCTTCGTTAGGTGATTTGGGACTTAGGAGTATGTTCGGAATGTGGTTTTGATGTCCGGAGTAGAATTAGGCTTGAAATGGCGAAATTAAGTTTTTGGTAATTTTTGGTCGGCAGTGGAAAATAGGTTGTCGGGATCGGAATGGAATTCTGGAAGTTGGAGCAGGTTTGTAGTGTCATTTTGGATGTGCAAATATTTAGGTCAATCGGAGGTGTTTTGGTAGGTATCGACATCATAATTTAAAAATTTCTAAGTTCATAGGCTTGAATCTGATGTGAATTTGGTGTTCTGGCGTTGTTTTGAGTGTTTCGAAGGCTCGAGTAAGTTTGAATAAGGTTATGGAATGTATTGGTATGTTTGGTTGAGGTCTCGAGGGCCTCGGATGCGTTTCGGGGGTGTTAACGGATAATATTTTGGACTTTGGAGTTAGCGGATTTTCTGATTTTTGGTTGCAGAGGTTTTCTCCTTCGCGTTCGCGTGGGTAATGTCGCGTTCGCGAAGGGTTATTGGAGCTGGGAGATTTTTGTTCTATGATTCCGCGAAGAGGTCTCGCGTTCGCAAGGGTATGGCCAGTGGAAGGAACGCAAATGCGGGGAGTTGAACGCGTTCGCGAAGAGGAAAGGTGGAGCAGTTGGGACCCCAGGAGGTTGCTCATCGCATTCGCGTAGTTAGTGCCGCGTTCGCGTAGACTTGGAAGCTTAAGCTTCGTGTTCGCGAGATGGATATCGTGTTCGCGGAAGAGGAATTTGAGCAGTGGAAACTTTTGTGCTTCGTGAACGCGAGGCTGTAGCCGCGTTCGCGAAGAAGGAGAGCACCTGGGCAGAATGTTTAAATAGAGGTCTTCGCGATTGTTAGCCCCTTTTCCACCATTGTTGAGCGGTTTTGAAGCTTTTTGAGAGGGATTGAAGAAGGAATAAAAGGGAATCACTTGGAGGTAAGATTTTTGAACTCAATACTCAATTCTATGTTGATTTCTAGCTAATTAGACCTGAAATTAATGAGATTTAAACCCAAAAATTTGAGGATTAGGACTTATGTTTTGGAGACCTTTGATTAAGGATTTGAGGGGCCATTTGAGTTCCGATTTTGATGTTCTTGGTATGTATAGACTCTTGGGAGGATGAGGATTCTTCTGATGTGATTTTTATGGAATTTCGAGACGTGGGCTCGTGGGTCGGGTTTGGCCAATTTCAGGATTTGTACTTAATTTTGATAATATTCGAATGGGTTTCATATCCCTAGCACATATTGATGATATTAATCTTGTTTTGGTTAGATTTTGAGCAATTGGGGGCCGATTCAAGAGGCAAGAGCATTGCGGAGTCGTTTTTGGGCCGGTTTGAGGTAAGTAATAACTATATATCTTGTTCTGAGGGTACGAAACTCCAGACTTCACATTTTACAATTGTTATGGAGTGGCGCACATACTAGATGACGAGTGTGTAGCGCGCACAGTTGAGGGATTGCGACTTGATCCGTCCCGTGTCAACTATTAAGTTGCGTATTTGATTCTAATTCATATGATATTCAATTTTAAGAGTATTATTATATTTTGCGTTGTACGCTATGTTTGGGGCCTTAGGCCGATCTGTTTAGACCCCCCATGGGGGATGTTTTCTATATTCCTCATTGTATTGACTTTTTATTTACACTCAGTCGTATCATGTTTAACTGATTTTGAAACTCAGTCTTATTTATACTATTTTGTGATGTAAAATGATATTTTATGTCGAGTACCCCGTTTATTGATAGCCTGAGTGGCTTTTTGAGATATTTCTAACTGAGTGTGGCAAAGGGCCTATGTTGTGAGGATGATATGGGATCGGGCTGCACGCCGTAGCATGTTACATTGTTTATGATATGTGAGAGGCTAAGAGCCCGAGTGATTATGCCACGAGATGGCTTGATACTAGCGTTTGGGTTGTAGGATCCCCTATGGAGTCTGTACACCCCCAGTGAGCGCAGGTACCTACTGAGTGCAAGTGCCGAGTAATGAGACATTGGGAGGTATGAGTGACTGTGAGGTAGCTCGAGGGGCTGATACCGAGTGATTGTGAGGCATGCTAAGTGATTGATGTTGAGTGATGATACACCCGAGGGGCAGTTTATGATACATGTTTTCATCTGAAGAACTGTTTATGAACTCTGTCCTTTTCATATACTAAACCATTTTGATTTCTATGGAAATTGTTAAAAAAGGGTACATTTTCAAAGGATATTTTACTGAAAACGATTTGTAAGCATTACAAGTTATTGTATCTGTGTTTCTGAAAGAAAGGCTTCCTTTAATGTGCATTGATGAATGTTTTTACTTGTTTCATAGCCTTAGACATTATTTACTCTCATTACTACTGAGTTGGCGTACTCACATTACTCCTTGCACCTTGTGTGCAGATTCAGGTGTTGGGTCTGAGCGCTAGCTTCTTTCGTTTCTCTTGGAGCCAGAGTTGGGATTTTGAGGTAGTTATTCGGCATCCACATCATACCCTTTTCCCCTTCTTATTCTGTTATTTACTTCTTATTCCTAGATTGGATGTAGTATGGAAATAGTAGTACATTGTATTGTTCATAGATGCTCATCATGATTGTTGACTCCAGGTTTTGGGGCAGTGTCTAAACTATTTAATTTGTCTTGTTGCTTTAAATTGTTAAACCGGAAGAATTTTATGGAATATCGAAGTTTTGAATTTAATGAAAAGTCTTTATGTTATTTCGCGGTAGATTGGCTAGCCTAGTATCATGATAGGCACCATCATGGCCGGCTTAGGATTTGGGGTCGTGACATCCTTGAACCTTGATTTGTTCTTGAGCTTGAACTTGAGTTCTTCGTTTTTGAGCTTGAACTTGATTTCTTGAACTTGAACTTGATTCCTTGAAGCTTGAAACTTGTAGAGAAATTTATGGCGTTTGATCCACGAGCTCTCTCTTGCTTCTTGTTATAACTTCTGGTGTCTGTCTGAATTATGAAGACCCCTATTTATAGTTGTGGGAGGGAAGAGTTATGATAAGAACAAACTCTTTCCGACAAATCAAATTGAAGTGTGACAAGGCCGCATTTGATTTGCCAGAACATGTCACTTGCACATGTGGCGCGATTTCATTGGCCTTTTAATGTGATTTGGCATGCCTTGTCATTTTGACACGTGGCATGATCCCATTGGCTCTTCCGTTTGACTTGGCGTGCCACGTCATTTGACACGTGACGCCAAAATGGGTCTCTAGAAAAATGACATTTTGGGCTTAATGAAATTAGATGGGTTAGTCCAATGGATTAAGACTTATTTATTTAATCTATATATATTGGACTTCATTCAATTTTATTAGCCCATAATATTTATTTGGACTAGTATATTTATAATATAATCCAAGTTATTTATTCAATTTGAATCCAATAAATTTTATATGCCTACAAAATGCCCCCTACTTCAAGAGTTGACGGGTTTAAGGGTATCCGACTCCAAAAGATAAGGCTTGAAGTATTAGCAAAATATTTATTTTAGTATGAATACTCCCTGAAACATATTCAAGTAATGTGAAATGTGCTTTCATTTCACAATACATATTAATCACGTGGACTAGTGTAAGCATGTAGGCCAAACTCTTTTATTTGATTTGGAACTTTTCCTCACATTAGTACCTTATACCAAACATTTGTTCTCATGGAACAGTAACACAAGGAACCCACCTTTTGTTCAAAATTGTTCCCTTTTTGGTGTTGCTTGAAGAAGCACATACTTATATGAATGTCGATCCTAATTCACAGGTGGTGTGTTTGCTCTAAAAACATGCAAAGTTCAAGCTCTTTCCCAACCAATTGATCAGACGTTGCTTAAACCACCGATTTATCGTTAAATAGATTTGAGAGGCATAAGAAGGCAAGTATTTCATCAAAAGGCATCGAGGAGATGCGAAGTTACGAAATAGCAAAAATAAAAGTGCTACTGGCCCTTTTACATCGTCGTTCTAGAACGACGGAGCTTTTCATTTTAATTCTCTTTATTCACGTGTGCGAACGGTCACCTCTGTTTTATATGTTTCGAACAAAAATTGCTGCTTTATAAAAAAAAAAACCCGAGGAACCCATGTAGCATACAAACATCATATCTGCATATTCCCATATGAATAGGGAATAGGAAATCGTAAGCTTCAGTTAACTTGAACTTTGTCGTATGTTAGTTTCTGATTCCGATTTGAACTCGAAGAAGCTAAGTAGTCATAAGATATAGCCAACTAGGTAATTCCGTGAAATTACACCGCCGCCTTAGCAGTCCAAATTCTTTTCGGATTTCCGTGATTCCCCCATCGTTAGTAGCGGTGGTAAATGGGCGGTTGGGTTGGATTTAGGCGGGTTAAAAATGGGTTGAGCAAAAATAGGTTGGGTTTCAATCCGTTCATATTTCATGGGGGTAAAAAAAGAATTGGGTGTCAAATGGGCGGGTTGAATATAGGTTAACCCATATTATATAAGTGTATTTTTTTTCTAATGTAATTTATACGGGTTGTATTTTTTTTCCGAAAAATATTTTTCAATTTTTCCATGTTTGGTTGACTTAAATATTTTGGAAAACATTTTCCTAATCAACTCATTTTCCTCCAATATTTTCCTCCAATTGGAGGAAAATATTTTCCCTATCAAGAGAAGGAAAAACATTTTCTAAAACTCCTTCTCAACTTTCCCCATCATATTCCTTACCCGCACCAACCCACCCCATACCCAGCCACTTAACCCTACCCGTGCCCTCTCTCCAAAAAGTTTTTTTTCGTCACCACCCACTCACCCCACCCCGCAAAAGAAAAAAGTTATTTTTACTTTTATTTTTGTAATTTTAAAATTTCTGTTTTTTCTGCACCCCCGGGCCACCCCCACCCCCTACCCCACTCCCGCACAATTTTTTTTGGGTTAGATTAAAAAGAGTTTTGAAAAGTATTTTTCTTTCTTTTGATAAGGAAAATAATTTCCTTCAATTAGAGGAAAATGAGTTTACAAGGAAAATGTTAAGCTAAAGAAATATGAAAAAGTTGGAAGATAACCCACTAGTCTAACCCATATTTTACCCATATTTTACCCATGAATACCCATATTTCTATGGGTTGAAGCCCAAATTTTATCCAACTTAAATATCACTCACCCAACCCATTAAAATATGAGTGGATTGGATGGATTAGCAAAATATGGGCTCATTTTGCCAGCACTAGTGAGTACAAACTTTATGCATACAATTTCCTTGAAAGTCAAACTGCCATAATTAACTTTAGCAATTTTCCTCAAGTTCAGATAGTTTCCTTGAGGTTCAGGAAATTGAACTACAAGAATTGAGTTTCTTAAACTTTCAAAAAAGCATGTTTCTACTGTATATTTAAGTTAGTGATTTATTTTCAACTATGTTGCAAACGTGGCTATATTTTAAACAACAGCCCTAAGAGTGCCTACCTTTTAATTTGATTCATGCCTAAACCAAGGGCTTTCTTTCGGCCCAAATCTTAAAAAGAAGTAGCCCAGACCAAGTAAACTCCTCAGGGCAATAGAGGTTTGATTTTAAGCATCAAATACCTACAGCAAAAAACATTGACACTAGCATTCCATTTTTTCGGGAGAAGCAAAACTGAAGAAGGTAGCTTTTCATTCGTCTGATTTTGTCTTCTAGGTTATTCCTCTTTTATCACCCATAAATTTTGCCCACAGTTGCTTCCTATTCATTTCTTCGGTTAGGGTTTCTGTGTTAAGTGCTGATAGTAACCAATTGGGAGTAAAATTTATTTTGAGGAGCTGCATTTTGTTCTTAAAGTACTTTTTAGGAGCTGTTTTATTTTTATTTTTTTTATTAGAAATAAATGCGGAATAAGATTTATTGTTATTAATATTGGTTGGATGGTAGTTGATACAATGGCTGAAGAAGAATATCAAAAGGAGATGAAGGGGGAGTTGCAGGATGAGGTTGCTGATGTAAGTTTATTTCTCTCTTTCTATTTTGCTGTTTGGTATTTCACTATCTTAGTAATGCCACTAAGGTTTATTAGAACATTATATTAGAGGTTCGAGCTGCATTATCTTTTTTTGTGATAACATAATAATTGTCTTGATTACATTGTCATGTTATTATTCTTGGCTCATCTCAACTCCCATCTTGTCAAAACTCAAAAGTGTTTTTCTATAGTGGCGGCAAGTTGTGGACATCTTCAAATCTAATGGCTTTTCTTATATTTTCATTTTTTGATTCTTGGTGAGTAACAGGACTGAATAGCAGCCAATATGAGATTTTTGTGTAAAAAGATTCATGTTACCCTTAATGCTAATTTACTACTGAAGACTAGGTCTTCGTTCGGTGTGTGGTGCCAGACGCAGGATAATCTGATAGGGGATGTTACAGAAAGAGCAGACATACAGCTTCTTTTTGCTGCTATCATAAGAAGCAGCAGAATTTTTTTTTTTTTTTTTTTAAATTTTCTATTACGTAGTAGAAGGGAAAGGGGGGATGGTTGATGCGGGGTTGCAATGTATACACATCCACCAGTGTGGAGTTGGATGTGTAGGGCTTAGTTGATACTTCTGTTTAAAGATATAAAAGAACTTTTATCTTTTCCTTACTTTTGAGAAACGTATTAGAAGACTTTACTCCCAGAGTACACGAGTGTGTTATATCCTCTAGTTATGGACTTGATATTCAGTTGACGATTTTCTGTCATCTTCAAGTATTATAATCTCATGAGATAGAGAAGCTTATTTTTTTTCCGATGACTTTCAAGCTTCAATATGTTGGTGTTTGGTTTCTGTAGAAGTGCCTTACTATGAAGCAAAATAAAGTAACGCCCTAGTCTAGTTTGGCTACATGAATGCTGTGTAAATTACCCTTACCTGAAAGCAAAACAATACTAGGTAATCAGTTTTTTTAATACTAGGTAAATCCAACTCTTCATTGTATGTTTATGACATTCTAGGAAGATACACAAAACTTATAGAATCTGAAAGCCGTGACTGATGTACCACTTTCATCATTTCTTATTATTTAAATTTTGAATGTCTTGTGTAATTGATATAATTTGATTGGATGATTAGCATCAGGAGGGAAGCGTGCTGTGTGGGAGTGGGAGAGTGATTCCATTTTCTACTTTTTTTTTCCTCCAAGTGTTTTGTCGCAGAAAACACATACCCTCCTTCTCGCTCACCCTCACAATAGATAAATAAGCAGATGGGTGGATAAGGATGTTCCATGTTCAAGTTCAATGTTTTGCTAAGATCATACTGAAATTTCTCTCTCTGTGATTACTTACTATTTCTCTATCTTCCATCTCTGTATGTACTATTCTTTTACAGATTGCTCCTTTTGATCCTACAAAAAAGAAGAAAAAGAAGAAGGTTGTAATTCAAGATCCTGCAGATGATTTGGTTGATAGCTTGGCTGAGAAAACTGAAAGTTTATCTGGTACGTTGATATCAAGAATTTCTATTTAGTCCAAAATTTTCCTCTATCTCAAGAGGGGTGATGTAACGGTGACCATGCCAACCCTTTGCCACTCTCTTCTTTTCATACAAATAATATACAATTCAAAGAATTAGGGCTAGTATAGAAAATGGGAGGTCTTGAATTTGATTTGTCTTTTTCATCTGTTACTATGCAGTTTCTGAGGGACTCGAGACTTCATTTTCTGGTAAAAAGAAGAAGAAGAAACCGGTTAGTTTTTTCTCTTTCCAAGGTGGAACCAATTAAATTTAGTTGTATTTTGCACCCTTCTTCCTACTTTTGTGGCACTAAGGCACTTTTTGAAAGGAACTCTTGAAATCACATAATGGCCTGGTGTCCATGAAAACAAAAGTTTTTGTTTACACTTAGAGACTATCAGATGTAGTCGTGGTTGAAGCTAGAAAAGGTGGGACTAATGAAAGGAAATATTTTCTGATATCTTGTTATTTCATCAAGTAAAAGCGATTTGTGCTAGCATTCTTATGTTTTTTTTTGTCCATTCTTCAATATTGAAATTGACGAAAAATAGTTACTTTGGAGTTGAGCGTTATTGCTTCCACGAAAGGTTTTCGTGGAATTCCTTGAGTATAGAAAACCACAGGAGTAATATTGTTGATCATTTGCATTAAGTGCTGTACCATTTGGAATTTTTGCAGGCACACACTGACCTCCTGAGCGACGAGAAGGAAAACGTGGCTGATGATGTGGATGGTAAGATTTTGTCATACGTTTCTTGATTTGACAATTTACAACTTTTCAATGGCATCTGAGATATACTCCATTCTCTACTACTAGATCATTTTGGAGATGATGAAGAAGCTGAAGGAATTGTTCTACATCATTATCCTTGGGAAGGAAGTGATCGAGATTATGAATACGAGGAGGTATTTGGTTGTTGCCTTGTATTTTTCTCTAAATACCTGTTTAGCAACCTAGAGGGATTTTCACAGATTACTTCTGTTCCTGCAGCTTTTGGGCCGAGTATTCAACATTCTCCGTGAGAATAATCCCGAGCTTGCTGGAGATAGGCGTAGGACAGTTATGAGGCCTCCTCAAGTCCTTCGTGAAGGAACAAAGAAAACTGTTTTTGTGAATTTCATGGATCTTTGCAAGACGTAAGATCTTTTTCTCTTCCCAAAACTTTCTTCACTCTTCCCCTTCTATTTTTTGGATGAGTAGCTTTTTGCCATTTCTTTCATTTTGGCTGAACATTCTATGTTCAGTATCATTGATCTTGGTGATCGTGTCTTCTTTTGTCTGTGTGTGTTTCTTTTGCCTTTCTCTTTTTGGTTTGTTCTTTCTTCAGGGGTTGTTATGTTGATTTCGTACTGTGGCTTCACACTCACAGGAGTTGGTAATTTCAACAGTTACTAAGATTACTGTGATTTAGCACCTTTCCTGACTGACAGTTGTATTCCCGAGGATGCATAATAAACTATGATGCAGAGTAGTTTTTGAACCTGTACAATTTGCTATAACTATAATGTTCTTTAGTTAGGTAGGGTTCGTGCAAATTCTAACACGCGGTAGGATCTTGTTTGTTTGAAACAACCCATGGTGCTCTAGGTTTGTATAAAAGTTGAATGTCAGTGTGGGTGGTTATTAAAACCTACCTTTGTGGGTTAACAATAAAAACAAACCTACCCTTATGGGTTCAAAATTAAAGACATTACCAAAAGATATGCAATAACTTCCGTTTGACATTTAACTTCCTGATTTTATATTGTATTCTATAAATTTTTAGAGGGAAACTACTGCTTGGATCATAAGAGTTGAAGTTAGATCAAACATTGCATATATCATTTGCACAAAGGATGTGTCGCGAAGGGATATGGCCTTTTGGTATACCTCTACTAAGTAGTAACAAGTGTTTTTTGTTTTCAATCTATTTATCATAATCATACTCGATATGGAGAATAAGAACTTTGGAGGACGTAACTAACAATTTTTTGTGTAGGTACAGAGTTTGTTTAGTAAAAGCATTGGCTCATGACTTATACTTGATTGTAGTGTGTCAACCATGTTAGATGTCACGTGCTAGGGGCAGAAGGTGTCATTATTTATGTGTTAGTGTATTTTCCCTCATTAAATTCTTGAGCTATTGATGCCTATCTATAGGATGCACAGACAGCCGGAGCATGTTATGACTTTCTTGCTGGCTGAAATGGGAACAAGTGGATCACTTGATGGACAGCAAAGATTGGTTATCAAGGGAAGATTTGCTCCTAAGAACTTTGAAGGAATCTTGCGGCGCTATGTCAGTAAGTTCCTGTTGTCATTTGTGATTTATGTGCAATTATTGGAGGACAATTTCTTCCCTGTACTTTCTTAAACATTGCTCTATCTATAATTGTGGTTTATTATGCACTTTAAGTTAAATTGAACTACTGCAACCTCTTGTTGAGCATTTCTCTTATTTCCAGATGAGTATGTCATCTGCAATGGCTGTAAAAGTCCGGATACTATTCTTTCAAAGGAGAACCGTCTTTTCTTCCTTAGATGTGAGAAGGTATTGTACTAGAAAGCTTGTGATTTATTCTCTTGTACCCATAAATGCATGAGAAAAATGAACAGATTTGTAACTTGTGTGCCCCCTTCCCCACATCTCCCAATAAGATAAAAAATGATTATCCATTTCAACTTGAAATAAGATTTCATGACACAAATTGTCTGTCTTTTAGAGTTTCTATTTTCTAAAAACCATGGGTAGATGGGATGAGTCATATCACTTGGATTCCAAGAGGCAAATGTTGGTCTTTTTAGCTACTTCTTACAATGTTTATGATGAAATGTGGAAGTTGCCTACATTGTCTGATTATATGCCATTTGTTTACTTTGATTTGCGTGCTGGTTGCCTATATGAATGAATTTATATTTGTGTGGGCTTGCTCAAGATTCTTATGTACTTTATTATCTATCTATAATTCGAAAGAGAATATGAGACCAAAACAATTGCTTTCTGATTTATGTTGTTTGTAACATCATCCCCCTTCCTTTTTTCTTTTCTTTCCTACATTTGAGAGGGAAGAAAAGATGGAACTATGAAATAGAAAATTTGGATATTGTTGCAAGCCTTTGAATATCTGTTCAACTTTTTGTAGTGTGGATCTGGAAGATCGGTTGCTCCCATCAAGGCTGGTTTCGTTGCTCGTGTTGGCCGGCGGAAAGCTGGGACCTGAGCTGGGTTCTAGGATTGATTGTAGTTGCACAAATTTCTCTCATACTTGAGTTAGGTAAAGTTGTACTGCAGCTGAGCTGGCTTCTGCGATTTTGGGCAATATGTCTCATACTTCAGTTCGTAAAGTTCTACTGTTGGAATTATACTTATGGTTATGTATAACCGACGATAGTTGTTACTTGTGCTGCTTTGCGTATGAAGAGAAGCTCGTTTACATCCTGTTCGGAAAGTATTGAAGATGGCTCACAAATGCCCCCCGTTAACTTTTTGGTCAAAAAATATCCTTAATGTGTTTTGGGCTCAAATACATCCCCGAAACTAACGTACCATGGATGGATAAATTTGAATATTTAAAATAGCCATGTGGCATTCCCTAAGCTTGTCACGTGTATTATTATTAATATAAATAAAAATTACACCCAGCCAGCCATATCTTCAAAACCCAACCCGCTTTGACCCTGTAACCTGTTTCTTTAAAACATAAACCCACGATCCCTGTTAGCAGTATGATATTAGCGATATTTACTATGGACTAGATAAGGAATTTCATGCGTAAATGCGCAGATGCTGGTGAATTTTTGACGCAAGTGGGAGTATAACCAATTGCAGCTATTGACTCAAATTTCACGTAACACAAGTAACAATTAAGCTAAAATATACCTTGTCCCGATAACTAATTTCATGGATCCATTGTTTTCATGTCTTTGGCAACAGAATTGAAATTTACAATGACAAAATGAGATGTAAGAAGATGGAACTACATGGATCCATTAAACAAAGACGAGCGTAAGGACTCGAAACTTTTCAAGAACCTAAAGCTTAGAACTTTAACCATTTCAAAGACTCTTGAACACCCTCACAACACCATTTCAAAGCTGAAGCAGTTAAATAATCAGCACATTCACATGTACTGTATACCCCTGAAGTCTCTGCAGCAATACAATATCAAGGCCTAAAGAAACTGCTGCAATGCAATACCATTGAAATGAACTTCAATTTAAATAAACAACTGATAGAAAGACTGCTGCAAACTGAAGCAACTGCTTCAAAATATCATTGACATGAACTGCATACAAGGCCTGAAAAAAAAAGCATGGGGTCCTAGGTTTATGTTTAAAGAAGCGGGTTACCAGGCAAAGTGGGTTGGATATTTTGAGATATGGGTGCATTTAATTTTAATATTATAAATAAGACACGTGGAAGACTTAGGGAATGTCATGTGGCTAAAGATTCTAATTTATCCATCCATTTAGTTTTAGGGGTATATTTGAGCTCAAAAAAACCGTTAAAGGTATTTTTAGACCAAAAGATTAACCGAAAGCATTTGTGAGCCATTTTGCAACTTTTGGAGCTCATTTTGAGGAGGTTGAGTAAATGATTCTAACCTAGATCTATGTATTATACATGAATCTATCGCTATATTTAACATCAAAACATGAATATGAGCAAGTGAATTTGAGCTATTTGTCTACAACTTAAGAGAGTAAAATTTGAGGTTTTGAGCATCAATTTGGACTTGGATTTAAAAAACAAAATACACATTTGGACTCGTAGGGTTTAAAAACAAAATACACATTGGGACTCGAAGATATATCGCGACTTGAAGCAGCACTATTAGTGGCGAAGGATGAAGATGAACACTGTTTGGCATGTTTCACAGTGTTTGAATTGCCAACAAGTGAAGTATGAATATTAGAAACTAGGTGGTTTGACTCAAATGTTTATACCTGGGTGGAAGTTGGAGTGTATTGCCATGGACTTCGTGGTAGACACACAGACTCTGAACAAAATTTGATGCCATTTAGGTCATTATTGATAGATTGATCAAGTCCATGCATTTATTACCGGTGTTGACTACATATACTTTAGAGAAGCTAACACATATCTATATTATAGAGATTATTCATTTGCATGGTGTGCCTATTTATATCATATCTGTAACGACCTGACCGGTTGTTTTACTTTCTAGGTCCCCGTTCCCCCTACTTAAGACTTCTCGTATTGTTTACTGTTTTATGACATGCGGGGATGTTTGGTTTGATTTTGGAAGGGTTCAGGTTGAATTTAGAACACTTAGTGGCTTAAGGTGGCTTGTCGCGCCCTCTTTTTCTCGCGAAATTGGGTTTTGACATTTTTGGACAACTCCTTTTTGAGAGGGTAAGGAATTGAAATTGAGAGAGTCGCCACCTAACGGATTAAGGTGCGTTAGGGCACCTAGAGCAGATAAATTATATTACCAGTTTACATCACCAGAGATCGGGTAAGGGCTCAAATTACCTTGAGGGGAAGGTGTTAGGCACCCCTCGAGGTCCACAACGGTAGGTCCCACCCGAACTTAAATTAAGCGAATTAGTCTAAGGAAAAGTAAAGAGAATTAATTAATAGAGATGGAGGTCCTAAGTTTTTTAGCCTATAGGATCACCCCGTGCAATACTTTGTAACTCCCTCAAGTCGGGTTGTTACTCATAGTATTTAGCGCACGGACTATCATCTCCTGCTGCCCGGTTACTATTTTTAATTTGTTACTTAAGTGTTCTAGTTGATTCTAGTTCGTTTCCTATACGTGCACTACCCGTCCCTAACCTATGGCCATAGAGGTATTAGGACCTCTATTTGGGATAGTTCTATACCAACCTAAGTTGCTCAAAAATGTAAAAGACTAGGCGACAAGAAAAAACAATTAGGACTTTCAAATAAAAAGCAAATATGAGCTCATATTGACCTCCTCAAATAAACAGCAAATGCACGCAATTGATTGACATGCTTTCTATAAAGTCCTATAGGCAGGATATCTATGTGAGAAATAAGCAAGCAGCGATTTATAGAAGCAGTTTCATTAAGGCGAGTGTCAAGACCTATTGTTTGCCTACTGATTTTATTCAGTATAACATCTAGGCATTTCAGACAGTAATGAATCATAATTACGAATCCAGAATTGTTATTAAGTCCTATAGGCATGTTGTCTAAGTGATGATTGTATTCAGAGCCAATTAGTAGAATATTATAGGCATGACTTCTACGAGCGAATTGATTTAAGCTAACAACGGAATTTAAAGCGATAAAGGCAACAAGGAGTGAACACATGATATAAACAATAAGAAATCAATACGGACAAATACAAATAAGGCAAATGAAGAGATAACAAAATTGTTCAACTAACAAGCCTCTTTGACGTAAAATATACAGCAAGAATCACAACCGAGGTACCACACCCCACAATCTCATATCACAAGTCACAGTCACAATTTTCCTTATATCGCCGTTTGAGCCTTATATTTAGATATTTTTCCCAAAATAGCTACACGCGTTTTAGTCCCCCTTATCTCGCTGCGTGGCTTCAAGTAATTCCCTTACTAGAAACACGCACGTAAATCCCACCTTACGTCGCCGCATGCGCATCAATATCACACATAATAACAACTCACACCACATGTGCCCATATACCACAACTTGCCAAAATCAACAATACCAATGTTACCATAACATGTAGCCCACGACTCAACCACAATGTGAACAAGAATCTCAATGATAGAAAAATGAATGAGAAATACTCGCCGAGGAAAGATATCTTAATAATCAAAAACTTTAATCTCAATGTGTTAATCTTTCACAACTTCAACTTTAGTAACTGAGAATGAATGTATTCCCACGAAATGACAACTTCAAATAAGAGTAATTCAACAATAAAAAAGGTAAAAAGATAATAAGAGAGTAACAACTTCAACTAAAGCATACAATAGCAAACTTAACAATAAAATGTGTGCTAACAACGTCAAATCGAGCATGTGAGAGTAAATCTAACATTGGAAGATATATCATGTTATGACAAATTTGATTAAATGCATGGAAGAAGTTTAAACGTCTCAGCCGGTAAAAATACAATATATAGCCCTTGTACACACTCGTCACCTCGTGTACACGTCTTCCACATAATACAATTAACACAACCAATCCAAATCCTAAGGGGTAGTTCCTCCACACAAATTCAGGCAAGATACTTACCTTAACTAGGCCAAATCAACCCTCAAAACTAGCTTTTCCCTTAAAACTTGTTCCACAAGGCTAAAACCTAACCAAAAATGACTTAGTATAATTAAACAGTACAACGTAAATTAATTACGATAGACAAAGCTACCATCTTTACAAAATCCTCCAAGAGTCAACGAAAGTCAACCCCGGGCCGCCTGGTAAAAATCCGGGTCCGAAGGTAGATACCGACTACCCATAACCCCACGAGTCTATATATGTGTTTTTTTTCAAATTTGAGTCCAAATCGACTCTAAAACCCCAAAATTATCATTTTTTCAGAACTTTGAAAAAAATCCCGAAATTCCTCTTTGATTCTCATAAATTTGATGTTAAATCTAGTATATAATCATGAAATATAGTTAGAGATTGATTAGAATCACTTACCCAATGTATTTTTATTAAAATATCCTCTCCAAATTTCCTCATATCGAGCCTATGCTTCTAAAATGAGAGAAATTGAGATGAAATCCCGACTCCCAGCCCTTTTGTTTGGCTGCAGATGTCGCAATTGCGACACTGGGTTCGCAATTGCAGATAATTCATCGCAATCGCGGAAATGAAAACCTATGTGGGAAGTCGCAATTGCAACATTGGCTTCGCAATTATGAAGCTTGCTCCCTTCGCAAATGCGACAAAAATGCCGCAAGTGCGAACATGCCTAGTATAGTTCATTTTTCGCAAATGCGATACCTGAGGCCCCTCTTCTATGATTTCAATTGCAATGTTGGTGTTTGCAATTGTGAAATCATAGACACCAACACCCCAGAGAAGAAAGAAGAAGAAGAAGAAGAAGAAGAAGAAGAAAGAAGAAGAAGAAGAAGTAGCGCCATATCCTTCCTAATCACCTTTCCCCTATACTTTTTTATCCTACCCTACCTCTTCTCAGTTCCACCATGGCTAACCGTTCACACCTCCTAACATGCTCTTTATAGCTTCTTCTCTTCACGTGCTCGAACCACCTCAACCTCGACTCCCGCATCTTTTCATACAAAGGGGTCACGTCCACTTTGTCCTTAATAACTTCATTTCTAATCCTATCTCTCCTGGTGTGCCCACACATCCATACCAGCATCCTCAATTCTGCTACTTTCATCTTCTGAACATGAGAGTTCTTGACTAGCCAACACTCAGCCTTATACAACATAGTCGGCCTAACCACCACTTTGTAGAACTTACCCTTAAGCTTTGGTGGAACATTCTTATCACATAAAATATCATATGCGAGTATCCATTTCATCCAACCCGCTCCAATACAGAGTCTCCATTTCATCCTCACCGCTCCAATACGGTGTATGACATACTCTTCAAACTCTTAGTTACCTTGGATTATAGACCCGAGATACTTGAAACTACTTCTCTTGGGGATGACTTGAGTATCAAGTCTCACATCCTCGTCCACTACATGGGTCTCGTTATTGAATTTACACTCCAAGTATTTTGTTTTGATCCTGCTCAACTTGAAACTTTTAGAATCCAGGGTATGTCTCCAAACCTCCAGCCTTGCATTAACTCGGCCTCGCGGTTTGTCAATCACTATTATGTCATCGGCAAATAGCATGCACCATGGCACATCTCCTTGAATGTGTTGCATTAGCACATCCATCGCCAAAGCAAATAAAAACGAGTTAAAGGCTGATCCCTAGTGCAACCCAATCAAAACTGGGAAGTGCTCTGAGTCACCTATCGTAGTCCTCACCTGATTCCTAGCACCGTCGTACATATCCTTAATTACCCTAATATACGCTACCAGAATACCACTAACCTCCAAACATCTCCACAAACCTCCCTTGGGACTTTATCGTATGTTTTTTCTAGGTCAATGAACACCATATGTAAGTCTTTCTTACTCTCCCTATACTGCTCCAAAAATCTCCTCACTAGATGAATAGCTTCCCGAACCGGTTCTCGAAAATAGACACACTTCTCCTCACCCTCGCTTCCACCACACTCTCCCAAACATTCGTAGTGTGACACACCAACTTGATACCCCTATAATTGTTGTAATTTTAGATATCACCCTTGTTATTGTACAACGGAATCATCGTACTCCACCTCCACTCTTCGGGCATCTTCTTCGTCCTAAAATGATATTGAACAACCTAGTAAGGCACTCCAAGCCTGCCCGACCCGCGTTCTTCTAAAATTCCGCTGGGATTTCGTCTGGCCCAGTCGCTCTACCCTTGATCATATTACACAATGCCAGTTAAAGCTCCTCAGCCTTAATACGCCTACAGTACCTAAAATCATACTGACCCTCGGACTGCTCCAAATCACCCAGCACAATGCTTTTTTCCCCTCCTCGTTGAACGTGTCACGACCCAAAACCCTAACCTGTAGTGATGGCGCCAAACGTGGTACTATGCAAGACGACATTTCCAAAATATTTCTCAACAGTTAACAAAATGAGTCAAGGTTGTTTTAAATGAAAAATATCCTCATAAATGGGGTAGAACCCAAAACACAAATGCGGAAAAACTCTCAAATCGGGGTGTCACTGAGCTCATGACCATCTATACATCACCATTCTAAAAAAGCAACGTCTATATATGAAAGTCTGGATCTAAATACAATAAAATAAAATATAAGGAAGGAGAAACACGGACTTCCAACGCTGGGCAGCTACCTCAAAGTCTCCAATGATCAACTGTGCGAAATATCAACACCAACCGTGTCTAGAAACACCTGAATCTGCATACGAAGTTCAGGGTGTGGCGTGAGTACAACCAACTCAGTAAGTAACAAGACTAAATAAAGAATTGAAGATAGTGAAGAGCTACACATTTATAGTTCAATTTCAGTAATCTTAACCAAAAGAAAGTAGGCATGCTTTCAAATCCGGCAGTTTAAGTCAAATTAGTTTATTCATGTCAAGTTCAAGTAAAACCGAATGTAATATCTCTCAGAAGTTTCAAAGCAGTGATATATGGAACTTAAGTGAATCAATAAGGAAATCAAAAGCACCTTCTCAGAGCAACAATCACTCAACCTTTCTCAATATCTCAACACACATCACTTGTCACTCGACACTCAGCACTCGACACTCAACACTCAATAGGTTCCTGCGCTCACAGGGGGTGTGTACAAACTCCGGAGGGGCTCCTCAGCCCAAGCGCTATAATCCGCAACTCACGTGCTATAGTAATAATATCTGGACCCGCACGGATAACTCATGTGATACACGAGCAACTCACGTGCCATAGGGTAAATATCTGAATCCGCACAGACAACTCACGTGTTGCACGGATAATTCACGTGATATAGTATCAACATCTCACAATTGGGCCTCGGCCTCACTCAGTCATAAATCTCTCCAGTCTCTCGGGCTCTCAGAAATCAAGAAAATCAGCCCAAACAGAAATGATATAACTTATCAACAAGAAACAAGAAGAGACTGAGATACAATATACAAGTAAAACTGAGACTAAGTACAACACAGTGATTTTAGTAGATAGATTAACATGAACACGACCTCCGAGGGTCCCAACAGTACTAACATATAGCCTAAACATAATTTCTAATATGATTTGCAGTCAAATTTCTATAACACAAGGAGAGCATATAGCTAAATCTACAAATTATTCGACTTTGCAATTCCATGGAATGGACCAAGTCGCGATTCCTACGGTGCACGCCCACACGCCGGTCACCTACCATGTATGTCACCTCCAAACCAGTCACAATACACATAACATAGGGTTTCGTACCCTCAGAACCAGATTAGAACTGTTACTTACCTTAATTCGAGTAAAATCCTTACTCCAAAATGCCTTTGCCTTGCTAGACACAAACAATACAATAAATACAATCAACATGGGCTAAGGAATCAATTCCATAAGAAAAATATGAAGTTTTAATCAAAAATCCGAAGTCGGCTCAAAACTGGCCCCCGATCCCATGTCACGAAATCAAACAAAATCAGAAAACTTGAAAGCCCATTCAATCACGAGCCTAACCATACCAAATTTACTCAAGTCCGATATCAAACCATTCACAACCTCAAAAATCTAGCATAAGAACTTTTCTTCATTTCCCCCATATTTTCCACCCAAATCATAAATTAAATGATGGAATCAAAGGCATAATCATGGAAATTAACCAAAACTAGATAGGAATAACTTACCCCAAACACCCACGCAAGAATCTCTTCAAAAATCGCCTTCTACCGAGCCCCCAATTCAATTTTGAGTTATGAACTCAAAACTCTCATTTTTGAATCTTTTATTCTGCCTAAATATGCCTTCATCGCAATCGCAGAACATACCTCGCGATCGCGAAGCACTATGTTACCCCACAAATTAACCATATTCGAACGCGAACGCGCTGTTTTGACCCTCCGACTTACGTGATCACGAACAGCTTCACGCGTTCGCGATGAACTAAACACTTGGTATTAGCTCCTACCTCACTTCCTCATCGTGAACGCAACCTAGCCCACGCGTTCGCGATGCTTTACTCCTCTAAGGTACGCCATCGCAACCCTCTACTCGTAAATGCGTAGAGCAAATCCCATAAGTGACCCATTTAGCCTACGCGATAGCGGACCTTCCTACGTGATTGCGTATAAGCAAACCAGATCAGTGACACGAGCAAACTTCAGTAAAGCTCCAAGTAAAGTTTCCAATCCGTTAACCACCCGAAATCCACCGGAGGCCCCCGGGACCTCAACCAAACATACCATCAAGTCCCAAAATATCATACAAACTTAGTCGAACCCTCAAAACACCTCAAACAACATAAAAAACACGAATCACACATATATCCAAGCCTAATGAACTTTAAAGCTTCCAATCTCTACAAACGGCGCTGAAACTTATCAAATCATGTCCGATTGACCCCAAATTTTGCACACAAGTCACAAATGACACCACAGACCTACTCCAACTTCGGGAATCAAAATACCACCCCGATATCAAAAAGTCCACTCCCGGTGAATTTTCCCAAAAATTCAACTTTCGCCATTTCAAGCCTAATTCCTCTACGGACCTCCAAATCCCAATCCGAACACGTTCCTAAGTCCAAAATAACCCAATGGAGCTAACGGAACCATCAAAATTCAAATTCGAGGTTGTTTACACATAAGTCAATATCCGGTCAACTTTTTCAACTTAAGTTTTCAATTATGAGACTAAGTGTCTCAATTTAGTTCGAAAACCTTCCGGACCTGAACCAACTAACCCGGTACATCATAAAACAATAGTAAAGCACAAAATGGGCAGTCAATGGGGGAACGTGGCTACAACTCTCGAAACAACTGGTCGGGTCGTTACATTTTCCCCCTCCTTAATAAATGTTCGTCCTCGAACTGGTCTATAAACATACCTAAAGTCTCAAATAGGCGTGGATATCTTCTCTTCATCTCCCGCTCGGTCTCTTAAGTAGCCTCCTCCATGGGCTGAGTTCTCCATTGTACCTTCACTGAATCTATATCCTTTGACCTCAAATTTCGAATCTACCGATCCAAAGTGGCCACCGGCTCCACATCATAAGTCAAATCACCATCCAACTAAACCGTGTTGAAATCCAAAACATGAGACGAATCGCCGACATATTTCTGGAGCATTGAAACATGAAATACTGGATGCACACCCGACAAACTAAGTGGCAAGGCAAGCTTGTAATCCACCTCCCCAATCCTCCGAAGCACCTCAAACGACCTGATGTACCGAGGGATCAACTTTTCCTTCTTTACGAACCTCATAACACCCTTCATGGGTGAAACCTTCAGCAGGACCTTCTCCCCAACCATGTAAGCAACATCACAGACCTTCCTGTCGGCATAACTCTTCTGTCTGGATTGCGCCTTGCGAAGCCGTTCCTGAATCATTTTAACCTTGTCCAATGCATCCTGAAACATGTCAGTACCCAATAGCCTAGCCTCCCCCGGCTCAAACCAACCCACCGGAGATCTACAACGTCTCCCGTACAAAGCCTCATACGGAGCCATCTGAATTCTCGACTGGTAGTTGTTGTTGTAGGCAAACTCCCCAAATGGCAGAAACTGATCCCATGAACCCTCAAAATCAATGACACAAGCGCGCAGCATGTCCTCCAATATCTTAGTAGTTCGCTCAGACTGTCCATTTGTCTAAGGGTGAAATGATGTGCTCAACTCAACCTGGGTCCCCAACTCTCGATGTACGACCCTCCAAAACTGTGATGTAAACTGCGTGCCTCGATTTGAAATGATGGACACTGGGACACCGTGAAGGCGGAGAATCTCTCGGATGTAAATCTCAGCCAACCGATCCTAAGAATAGGTAGTACCAACGGGAATGAAGTGCGCATACTTGGTCAGCCGATCCATAATCACCCAAATAACATCGAACTTCCTCGTAGTCCGCGGGAGCTCAACTACGAAATCCATGGTGATCTACTCCCACTTCTACTCTGGAATCTCTAACCTCTGAAGCAATCCACCCGGTCTCTGATGCTCATACTTCACATGCTGATAGTTAAGGAATCGAGCTACAAACCCCCACTATATCCTTCTTAATTTGCCTCCACTAATAGTGCTGCCTCAAGTCCTGATACATCTTCGCGACACACGGATGAATGGAATACCGCTAACTGTGGGCCTCCTCAAGAATCAACTCGTGTAGCCCATCCACATTGGGCACACCAAATCCGACCATGCATTCTCAATGCCCCATCTTCCCAATAGTCACATCTCTGGCATCACCGTGATGAACCTTGTCCTTAAGGACAAGAAAATGAGGATAATCATACTGGCGCTCTCTAGTGCGATCAAATAAGGAAGAACGAGAAAAATCACAAGCTAGAACCCGGATATGCTCCGAAATATCCAATCCGATAAACTTGTTGGCCAAAGCCTGAACATCAACTGCAAGAGGTCTCCCACCAACGAGAATGAATGCAAGACTACCCATACTCACCGCCTTTCTACTCAAGGCATCGGCCACCACATTGGCCTTCTCGGGGTGATACAAAATGGTGATATCATAGTCCTTTAGCAGTTCCAACCATCTCCGCTGCCTCAAATTTAGATACTTCTCTTTGAACAAGTGCTGGAGGCTCCGATGATCCATAAACACCTCGCAAGACACACCGTAGAGATAGTGCTTCTAAATCTTTAATGCATGAACGATGGACGCCAACTCCAAATCATGAGCATGGAAGTTCTTCTCATGAGGCTTCAACTAGCGTGAAACATAAGCAATCACTCTGCCCATCAAGACACCCAATACTGATCCGAGAAGCATCATAATATATTGCATAAGAGCCTGAAGCTGAAGGCAGAACTAGAACTGGAGTTGTGGTCAAGGCAGTCTTGAACTTCTGAAAGCTCTCCTCACACTAAATCGACCACCTGAAAGGAGAACCCTTTTGGGTTAATTTATTCAAGGGCAATGCAATAAACAAGAAACCCTAATCAAAGCGACAATAATAACCGACCAAGACGAGAAAGCTTCGTATCTCCGTAGCTGAGGACGGTCTGGGAAAACTATGAACCGCCTCTATCTTCTTCGGATCACCCTCAATACCCTCACTAGACACCACGTGCCCCAAGAAGGCCATTGAACTGAGCCAAAACTCACACTTGGAGAACTTGGCATAAAGCTTCTCCTCCCTCAACCGCTGCAACACAATCCTCAAGTGCTGGGCATGCTCCACCTGGATATGAGAGTACACCAGGATAACATCAATGAACACTATAACAAATGAGTGGATATAAGGCTCAAACATATTGTTCATCAGATGCATGAACGTTGATGGGGCGTTGGTCAACCCAAAAAACATCACAAGGAACTCATAATGACCATAATGGCTCCTACATACTGTCTTTAGAATATTCGAGTCCCGAATCTTCAACTGGTGATTCCCAGACCTCAAATCAATCTTGGAGAACACCCTCGCTCCCTGAAGCTGGTCAAATAGATCATCAATACGCGGCAAAGGATACGTGCTCTTGATTGTAACTTTGTTCAATAGCCTATAATCAATGCACATACTCATAGTACCATCCTTCTTCTTCACAAGAAACACTGGTGCACCCCAAGGTGACACACTAGGCCTAATAAACCCCTTATCAAGAAGTTCTTGAAGCTCCTCCTTTAATTCTTTCAACTTAGCTTTTCCATACGATATGGTGGGATAGAAATGGGCTGAGTTCCCGGCACCAAGTCAATACCGAAGTCTATATCCTTGTCGGGCGGTATGCCCAGCAGGTCTGCAGGAAACACATTTGGAAACTCCCGCACCACCAGATCAAAATCAATAGTGGGAGCAATAGCACTAACATCCCTCACAAAGGCCAGATAGGATAAACAACCCTTCCCAACCATCCTCTGGGACTTTAAATATGAAATCACTCTGATGGGAACATAGTCTATAGAACCTCTCCACTCATTTCTTTGCAACCCCGAAATCGCCAACACCACGGTTTTAGCGTGACAATCTAGAGCAGCATGACATGGAGACAAACAATCCATACCCAAGATCACGTCGAAAACGACCATACTAAGCAATAAGAGATCAACTCTAGTCTCAAGACTCCCAACAATAACTACACACGGCCGATATACACGGTCCACAATAATAATATCGCCTACCGACGTAGAGACATGAACTGATGAAACTAAGGACTCAAAAGGCATATCCAGATAATGAGAAAAATATGATGAGACATACGAATAAGTGGAACCAGGGTCAAATAATACTGAGGCATCCCTTTGGAAAACTGAGACAATACATGTGATTATTACATATGAAGCAACCGCATCTAGTCTAGCAGAAATAACATAAAATCGAGCCTGACTGCTGCCTGATTGGCCTCCCCCTCTAGGGTGACCTCTAGATACCTGAGCCCCACCCCGAGCTAGCTGAGTGGGTGGTGAAACTACTGGTGCTGGTGCCGTCGGCCGAGAACTCTGTTGTGGATCCCTCACTAAACATCTTAGGGAAATCCTTCTTGATATGATGAAAGTATCCGCACTCAAAACAACCCCTCCTATGACGGAACTGCTACTCCTGATACCCCGAGGAACTACCTGTAGAAGCCTGAGCGGACGAGGCATGGTGAGAACTCTGTGCTGGTAATGCACTGAATGAAGACTGGCCTGAGCGAGCACTGTAAGGACCGTGGCTAATTGATGCACCACAATGATCTGGACGAGCCGTCTGAGCCGGCCTATAAGGACGACCCTTGTTATGGTAGGATTTCCCCAAGAAGGTACACCCGAAGCTACCCGAACCTCGAGGCCTCTTGGCCTCCCTCTTACCACGCTCCTAGCTACGAACCATCTCTATCTACTGAGCAATGTCGACTACCTCATCAAAAGTAGCACCAGATACCCTCTCTCGAGTCATAAGAAACCACAACTAATATGTGAGGCCATCGATGAACCTCCTAATACTCTCCCTATCAGTGGGAACCAACCAAACTATGTGACGAGCCAACTCAGAAAACCTCATTTTGTACTGGGTCACAGACATGCCATCCTGCCGAAGTTACTCAAACTATCTGTGCATCTCCTCCCTACGAGACTGCAACACGAACTTCTCCAAAAAGATAACAGAGAACTCCTGCTATGTAAGTGGTACTGCACCTACCGTCCTGCGCCTCTCATAAGCCTCCCACCATCTAAAGGCAGCCCCAGAAAACTAAAAAGTAGTGAATGAGACCCCACTGGTCTTCAGAAAAGCTCATGTCCGAAGCATCTGCTCGCACTTGTCTAGAAAGCCCTGAGCATCTTCTGACTCAGCACTGCTAAATGACGGAGGTCGAAGACTCCTAAATCTCTCAAGTCTACTATGCTCATCATCAGCCATAACGGGGACTACCGAGGCCTTAGCAGCTGCAGCTGACAGGGCTGGTAGTGCCCCCGGTGTCTGGAGTCCCTGCATCACCTGCTCGGGTGTACGGGCAACAGGAGTCTAGATACCTCCCTCGGCCTGAGAAGTGGCTGCTGCAGCCAGAACAGAGACCGCCTTAGCAAGATTAGTGCACATAGTCAGAATTTGTGCTAAGGCCTCCTAAAGGCCTGGAATCACGATGGGTGCGACTAGTGCCTGAGCTGGCCCTACAGGGTCAACTATATCTGGTACCTCCTCCTTATGGGGAGCAACTGGTGGGTCCGCAGGTGCTGCCCTAGCTTTTCTACGAGCTGCACCCCTACCCCTACTGCGACCTCGGTCTCTCGTAACCCTAACTGGTGATACTGGTGGCTATCCATCATGTCCAGTAGCACGTGTCCTCACCATCTGTGATAGCATAGAATAACATAAGTTTAGTTACTGGAAACGACAAATACGCACGAAAAGAATACAAGAATGTGAAGTTTCCTAAGGGTTTGGCAGTCTATCGAAGATAAGTACGGACGTCTCCGTACCGATCCGCAAGACTCTACTAAACCTGCTCATGACTCATGAGACCTATGTAACCTAGGCTCTGATACCAACTTGTCACGACCCAAAACCATAACCCGTCTTGATGGCGCCTAATGTGGTACTAGGCAAGCTGACATTTCCAAAATATTTCACAACAATTAACAAAATGAGTCAAAGTAGTTTTAAATGACAAAAATCCTCATAAACAGGGTAAAATGCGGAAAAACTCTCAAATCGGGGTGTCACTAAGCTCATGAGCATCTATACATCACCAGTCCAGAAAAGCAACGTCTATGAAAGTCTGGATCTAAATACAATAAAAGAAAATATAAGGAAGGAGAAACAAGGATTGCGAACGCCGGGCAGCTACTTCGGAGTCTCCAACGATCAACTGTGCAAAATATCAACACCCACCGTGTCCAGAAACACCTGAATCTACACACGAAGTGCATGGTGTAGCATGAGTACAACCAACTCACTAAGTAACAAGACAAAATAAAGAACTGAAGATAGTGACGAGCTACATAGTTATACTTCAATTTTAGTAATCTTAACAAGAGAAAGTAGGCATGCTTTCAAATCCGACAGTTTAATTCAAATTAGTTTATTCATGTCAAGTTCAAGTTAAACCGGATGTAAATATCTCTCAAAAATTTCAAAGCAGTGATATATGGCAGTTAAGTGCATCAATAAGGAAATCAAAACACCTTCTCAGAGCAACAATCACTCAACCTTTCTCAATATCTCAACAAACGTCACTCGACACTCAGCACTCAATAGGTACCTGAGCTCACTGGTGGTGTGTACAGACTCCGGAGGGGCTCCTTCAGCCCAAGCCCTATAATCCGCACGGACAACTCACGTCCTATAGTAATAATATTTGGACCCGCACGGACAACTCACGTGCTATGGGGTAAATATCTGAATCCGCACGGACAACTCACGTGCTGCACGGGCAACACACATGCTGTTGATACCCAATTTTTCCTCAAAATATTTTTAATTTGCATATATACCTTCAAAATCATGCTTTCATAGCAATTGGTATTTTTCTATAAGTTTTCCCATATTTTTACTAATTTATTTTAATTTATCCAACATTTTATTTCCAATAGTTAATTACAAATCGCATTACAAATGATTTAAAAAATATTTATTGATTTAATGTATTATTTTTGGTCCTATTAAGACCAAATTATTTCCGATTAGCCAAATTGGCATTCTTTGACTATAATTGCAATAACTTTTCAATTATAGCCTAATCATATGTTCTATACTATTTTTATCCAGTAATTAGTCATTTTATATTTTAAATACTAAGTAATCAATTTTAATTTATTTTCTAAGCATCAATTTCATTTTTATACAATTAGTAGCTATTTTTATGAATTGTTTTATTTAATTTAATTAGGTATTTAACAGTTAGCCACCCTTATTTCAGTTATAGCCAAAAAATAGCCTAACCCCTAACCCAATTACATAACCCAACAGACCCCCCAAGCTCAAATCTAAGCTACCCGACCTAATTCAGAATTATTCTCGACCTAAAGACTACCCTCCCCCCTCTCTCATTTTCCCCTCACTCACTCAGCCATCTCAACTCTCTCGTCTCTTCAACTCCCTCTGTTAAACCTGGCCCCTTCTCCGGCCGTCGCCTTGCCGGAAAGCATGGTGGTTTCACCACCCACAGCCTCATGGCTCCCTCCTTAACGTGTGTCACTGATCTTGAAGCCCTAAAGTGAACCAGAGGTGGTTCACTCACCTCCTATAATCTCATGCCATTTTTTCCGGCCATCCATGTCCGTCCGAGTAAGATCTTACCACTTTTCGGCTAAAACCGGTGACTTTTGAGTTTTTTCTTCTCCTCTCTGGGTTCTCTGTTTGAAACCCTAACTTCTAAACTTCCGATTTTTCGAGATCTGTAACAGATTTATGCATATTAGGAGTTCTTTTGATGTTTTCCCACAAGATTTTCCTTTTCCCTAAACGATTCTTCATTTTTCAAACTAGGGTTTTTAAATCCTTTTCAAAACAGTCCTCTTTCTAATTTCTTAGCTTTATTTTATGATTTTTACCACGTTTAAACATTCCTTGAGCTTTTCCCTTTTGTTTGAGTCATTTTGATAGAAACCCCCAAATTTCCTGATTTCAATCTGTGATTCTGAGTCTATTTTGCGATAGTGTCCTACTGTTCTAGTACGACTGCTTCTGTTTCATGAGTACTTTGTGATTTCTTGTGATATTTTCTCTATGCTTGCTATTAGGGTTTCTGACTCTTCGTTACTTCTGCCTAAATCATGTTTATTCTGCTAAGTCCTTTAATTATTTGCTGTGATCTATGTGAATCCCTAACTTTGTGTGATTAGGGTTTCTGATTTCGCCTAATGTGTGTTTATTCCGCTTAAATCATTACTATTTTCCACCTTGAATCTTCGAACGATTGTGATTAGCACTTTACTAATTTTTACACAATAATCTCTACTGATTTCGAGTATCTCCTTACATGTAAGATATTCTCCTTGATTGAGGCTGATTTCCTGTGATTTGGGTCTCACTCAAGGTTTTCTTGTTGATTTCCAGAATTTTCTGCCTTATTTCTATGAATAATTTTGTCAAATTCATTCACATGTGCTTTCCTTAATTGGAATATTTTGAACTTAACATCTATTTCATGCCTTATACTTTTACTATGCTGAAATTTATTTCCTTATGTGCCTCATATGGTGCCTTTCCTTATTGATCACATGTCTCTTACTTTTACTATGCTGAAATTACCTTATTCATTACATGTTTATTACCGTTTGAAATTTAACCCCTTAATTAGGGGAAGCACTTAAACTGATTTTGTGATTGACTGATTCTGATTCCTTATTTACTGCTCGACTATGGACTTTACCTTATTTCTGCCTATTTTCAAAACTATATATACTCTAAACTCTCATTAGCATAACACACGAACACACACTGTTCAAAGCTCTCTCTCTTACATACACATATACCCTCTTCTGCTTCTCTCCTGATTACTTGCTATTATCAGTCGGCTGCAAGCCAAGACTGATTTTTCTACTCTTTAAGTTCTTCATCCTGTGTTTGACATCTCCTATCTAGTATGTCCTAATTACAATTCGAGTTTCAAAAACAATATATTTCTCTTAGTGCTTCAATTCATCCTGTTTCTGATATGTTTCTGCTTATGGTTTTACTGTGGTTTTTGCACTTAACTTGGTTACACTGATTCCATCTTACATGTCATGTATCGCCTCAACATGTTGACCCCCTTTGGCATATTTCAATATGATTCTGCTTCCTTTATGCTTTCTTTAGACTCCTGGCATATAACAATTTGTGCTATATGATGTTTAGTTTCCCTGTAGTCCTGAAATGCATGTTGTACCTTACCCCTTTTAGGACTTATTTGATTTTGAACTTATGTGTCACTTTGCTTACTGTGTACCTGTCCCTATATGCTTCATACATGTCCCCAATCCCTCATTACCCTGCTTGTGATTGTTAAACATGTTCTGGTTCTTGTCTCTTGTCCTATGTGTACTGTTGTGATTCTGAGACTCTGATTGTCTTACCCTCTTTTCTTTCAAATTGTTTTCACTAAAGTAAAACTCTTCTATTGTTATTCGAAGCTTATTTCAAACAAGTCTATTTTCAAAAGTTGTTCTCCTACTTAATCTTTTCAAAACTATGTCAAGCACTCTCACTTTACTCTTAGATACCTAAGTTCTGCCCCTCTAATGTGTGACTGCTTTGGGATCCCTATGAGATCCCTCTGAACACTGATGCATTAGAGCTGGCCTTTCCACACTGCACTTACTCACCCGGGATCCCTTGAGGTCCTTAGGGAACTTTGACACACCCGGATTATATGAAAGGTTGTGAAACCTGCTGGCATTGAGAATTCTGGAGATCTTGGGCCTATTGGTAGGCTCCCTATAGTATAACATGTTCTTTTCCTTATTCAATTATGTAATTCATGCAAATGATTTGTAATAATTATTTGTAAACAACTATTGGGGACGGATAGTGAAAAGGGAAGGGTAACTATGCGTGCGAAAGGGTAGAAATCATGTCTTTAGATTTACATTTCTATTTGCGCAATAGAACTCATGTTTAGGGCCAATGTATGCAAATCATGCATTAGAAATCATGCTTCTTAGGTTTCATGTATACTGCTTCAGCATACCATTTTGATACTAGTGTTATATCATTAAGAAATCATGTTATAGGATAAACATATTAATATAGATCATTGTTCATGCAATCATGTCTCATCATGCTATGCACACTTAGATATCCTATTCTAGGATAAAAAACATTAACAAACTATCACTTGTGTATGTACGGAAACCATGCTTAACACTGTGACTACTTCGCATTTAAACAACCTATTTTTTTTTTGAAATTCTGCATATGCATCATTCTGCATCTCTACATGTGCATTAGATATCATGTTATAGGATTCTATTCATTCAGTTATACCTAGCTTAACTATTGATGCATGAAAAAGGTACAAAACAACTTCACTCAGTTTCTCTAAAACAACTGGCAATAATTCTGTGCTTTGCAACACCTAGAACAACATGTTTTTACAATAATTTCTCTAATAATTCTGGTAATTAGTATGCACTGCCCCCGCCTAGGAAAGCCTTAGGTAATCAAGTTTTTAAGACTAGAAATCTGCCTCTTTGTGCATGCTGCCTAATGTTTAATAGGTTTTAAAATCAGTAGGCAAACTGATTAGGACCCGTCTCTGAGTTATAAAATAAATCTGCATATCTGCTTATGTTCTGAACTCACCTAGACACCATGTCTTAGGACCCTATACTGCCCTTATTTGTGTTTGAGTCGTGCTGTTTATGTGCATTGTCTGTGGAGGTAAACTTGAGCCTCTTATCTGCTCTTCCCTGTTCCTATTTGCTGAAGTCCTATATCTTTTGCTTGCCGCCTTAGTATTTTTCCTTTAAACCTGAGGGTCTTCCTAGACCTGCCCTTATAGGTAAAGGTCCTAAACTCCTCCAGGCCCATTAAGAAGGGACGGGTAACAACACTCAATAGAGGTCGCTGACCAACACTCGCTTTAATAACCGCTAGGGGGGGGGGGGGAGAAATTGATATGATGACCGGTGCGCTACTACAACGTGTAGCCCCTCTTTGAGGAGTGATTACCGGGTATTGTACTGATGTGATCCATATGACAAACAACATAGGACTCCCCTATCCTTTGTATACAAGTTTAGATTATAATTCTTTCAAAACATTACTTAGATATTAAATATTTGTCAAACGCTTGTGACACATGTGTGCTTAGACTGCGAATCTTTCAAAACTCTTTACTTGTTTAAACAATAATTGCCTATTTGCTACTTGCTTAAATTCACAAAGTTGTTTGGCCGGGAACCACAATTGTGGACTCTGAGGGGTGCCTAACACCTTCCCCTTGGAGTAATTTCAAGCCCTTACCCTTTCTCTGGTTATCTAAATCTTGTTTGTAAATGACCCTAAATAGGTGCCCTAACGCACCTTAATTCGTTAGGTGGCGACTCTTCGAATCCTTGCATACACCTTTCCCAAAAGGAAACGAGTTGTCCCAATAATGTCAAGACCCCGACTAATCCGAAAGGAGGAGTTGAAAAAGGGGGCGCGCCACATGCTATAGTATCAACATCTTACAATAGAGCCCTCGGTCTCACTCAGTCATAAATCTCTCCAGTCTCTCGGCCTCTCAGAAATCAAGAAAATCAGCCCAAACATAAATGATATAATGTATTAACAAGAAACAAGAAGAGACTGAGATAAAAACTTACTCCCTTATACTGTTGCATGCATCATGGTCAAACCTAGCTAGGCTAGTGTGTTGTCCGCACAATGGCCTTTAAGACAGCCTCGTCTAAAGTCCACCGGGTTTTTATAAATCCCAACGGACATCATCACATTTTGTGCATTTGATTGTAGAACTAAATGCTTGTATGCTAATCACAAATGTTAAATAGTCGAGTCTGGTGGGGGTAAAGGCCTAATCATGTTTATCTTGCAGAAATATGAGGCATGAAGTCCCTAGATTCGACATGGTTACCAATATTCACCCAAAGCTTTTGAACTGGTGGGAGGATCTTCATTATAGTGATAAGTCACTTGTCAAGAAATACTTGGGTAACCTACCGTCTCTCCTAGACATTCAACCCAACAACATGTTGATCGAGGCTGCCACCTTATTATGGGATAGCGAAAGAGCCGTATTTCATTTTGGGGACAATGAAATGACACCATTGCTAGAGGAAATAGGAGGACTAGCAGGTTTAGTCTGGGAAACCCCTGGGTTGTTGGTACCTTAAAACCGCACAGGCAAAGGTTTCTTGAAAATGATGGGTCTAAAGAAGAATGCAGAGTTAGAGTGTCTGAAGAAGTCATTCATCCCTTTCGAATACTTGTATGAAAGGTATGGCCATAACAAATCATATTGTATCTTCCATGACGAATTCGCCATCATATCTTTGGGACACGTTCACCGTAGGGTATTCATCTTCTTTGTTTGCTTCCTGGGGTTGATCGTGTTTCCAACAAAGAAAGAAAGGATCCACACTAGGTTAGCCATGGTTACCAAAACCTTGATGGAAGGAAATTGGTGGGCAGACTTTCAGCATCGTCCCTATGATCATCTCAGACATTTATCAAGCCTTAGAACACTGTCAAAGAGGAGCTAAGCACTTCGAAGGCTGCAACCTGTTACTACAACTCTGGTTCTTAGAACATCTCCAAAAAGGCCAGTACTGGCAAGAATTTCCGCGAAGGGCATGGGACGACCACATCGCTTTCCATCACCCAAAGCGAATGACATATATTCCCAACAGGTTTGCTCAGCCCGAGACTGCCAAAGAATGGGTAGAGTTCTTCGATAATCTGGCTGAGGAGCAGGTATAGTGGATGTCCGAGTGGTTTCCAACAGATGAGTTCATTTTCAGGTCTAGGGATGCACCATTCTTGGTAATAATTGGCTTAAGAGGAACATATCCTTACATTCCTCTCCGGGTTATGAGACAAGCGGGCAGAAAGAAAATTATACCAAGGGTCGACAAGATGATCCATGTTCGAGCCGACTTTCAGGATGATGATACTTCTCACAAGTGCCAAGCCAAACACATGTGGCACTGTAATATCATAATGGAAAAAGGACACGATCGAACTAGACAGATACCGCGCAGGTTGTACACCTTTCTATTCAGGATGGTTAGAAGACAACTGGGATGGTTTAGGCAGGCCAGGGTTCAGCCGAGGCCACAGGATCATAGATGAGAGGGCCGAGGCTCAGGTCAAGTATAATCAACTGCGCAAGAGGATCCGTGAATGCGAGGACGAGCACCGTGAGATACACAAAACTAACAAAAGGTTGATTGAAGAATGGAAAGACATGGCCGTCCGTTCCAACAGAAAGCTTGAATACTTGGAGTGAGGCATAGTCGAGTTGGAGGGTAAAATCATCAAAAGAGTTGAAGACTGTCAAAAGGTTGAGGGGAATGAAGGTGGACATCTGGCCAGAGCATATCTAGTGTTAGGACTTCGCGAGCTGGGGAACCTGTTAGATGGAATCAAGGATGCCGAGTCTGGGGAAGGTCCTTTTGGGGCCAAGTAGGATAGGATTTCTTCTTTCTCTTTATCAATGTAATAAGGCCAATGGCCGCTAGTGACTTTATTTCTTGCTTATTATTTAGTTTCGTCTATCTTTTACATTAATGAAATGAGGCATCCTGGCATTTAAGTTCTCCAAATAAATTTGTCGCTAGGCCTACCTCGGGCACAACGAGGCTCCCAAATTAGGACACGCTTTATTCTCGCACTATGTGTTTAAATACCGCAATATTTGTTCATAATCCTCACTGACTTGGTCACCTTTTGTTTTTGTTTTTGTTTTCCTTCCTTTTTATTATTCCCCTCCCCAAAGGTTGGTTCGTGCACTCTGGCATCATCATCATACTACACAAGATCCAGGGGCCCTCCACCCTCCCCTCCTCCTAGTCCTCCCAAAGGAAGAAGCAAAGGCAAAGGAAAAAATGGAAGATTTGGGCAACACAACACCAGTTGGACGGGTAGAGGCCACTGAAGCTCCAAGGGGAGCTTGAGCAGGTCCGGAATTTGGCAAACTTATCCTTCACACTCAGTGTGCCAGATGTCAACCATCCTAACACCCAAAATCCCATACCTCCTCAAAACACCCCAAACAAACAGAATCATCCCGCAACTCATCACCGCACCACTCCACCAAAGAATCAAACTCTTCCACAAAAATACAACGCTTTCCACACTCCAAGAAATACTCCACTACTCGTCCCCGAGCCACAAAACTCCACAAATGACCACCTTTACACCCAGGCGCCAGGCCATCACAACAACCCCATCTACGTGGAGACTCTGCCACACTCCACCCAACACATCTCATACACACCTGAGTCTAGTGAAAAGGATTTGCTTATCAAGAATTTGGCCGAAGAACTTAAGAAGATGACTAGTCGGGTTCAAGGTGTTGAGGGAAGCAAAATAGTCGAGGGGCTGAACTACGAAGACCTATGCATACAGCTCGATGTCGAACTTCCCGAGGGGTACAAACCTCCTAAGTTCGAGATGTTTGATGGTACAGGTGATCCGAGGGTCCATCTGAGGACCTACTGTGATAAGCTGGTTGGAGTAGGAAAGGATAAAAAGATTCGAATGAAGCTATTTATGAGGAGCTTAAACAGGGATGCTCTGTCTTGGTACATCAGCCAAGACCCCAGGAAATGGTCTAATTGGGTGAGCATGGCGTCAGACTTCATGGACCGATTTAGGTTTTATACGGAGAATGCGCCAGACGTGTTCTATATTCAGAACCTTAAGAAGAAGCCCACAGAAACTTTTCGCGAGTATGCTACTCGCTGGAGATCTGAGGCTGCTAAAGTTAGGCCCGCCTTAGATGAAGAACAAATGAATAAGTTCTTTGTCCGAGCTCAAGATCCACAATACTATGAGCGGTTGATGGAGAATCATAAATTCTCTGATATTATCAAACTGGGTGAAAGAATTGAGGAAGGAATTAAAAGCAGTATGGTCACCAACTTTGAAGCCTTATAAGCTACAAATAAGGCCCTACAGTCTGGTGGTGTGTCTAAGAAGAGGGATATGGGAGCTGTGATGGTTGCAGAGAGAACCAAATCCCCATTGAAATATCAAACCTACCAAACACCCCCACTTGCCAAGCACCCTCGCCCACATACCAATCAGCGCCTCCACCAACATATCAGTCATCTCCACCACCTACCTATCAGCCTACTTCTCCCAGATATTCTCAGCCCCTCCTTTTTACCATACCTATAACTCTCAACCATCCCACTATCAGTCACCCCCTGCTCGCCAAAAGTTTCGTAGACTTCGACCAAATTTTGATCGCAGACCTCCTAAACAATACACTGCTATTACTGAACCTATCGACCAGCTGTATGAGAAACTGAAAGCTGCTGGTTATGTCACTCATATCCCTTCCGCAACCCTTGAGAATCCCTCATAATGGGTTAATTAATAAAACCAGTGCATACCATTCCGGCATGAAGGGACACATGATTAAGGAATGCCGCTCGCTGAAAGATAGGATACTGTCTCTGATTGATAATAAGGTCATTATAGCAAACAAATCAACTCCCAATGTCCGCAAAAATCCACTCCCAGACCACAAGGGAGGAGGCATCAACATGATCTAGGTAGAAGAAGATTGGGACCCAGAGGGGTCAATTGGGTTGATCATAGAAGGCGATGACCTAAAGAAGCCAGCGGTTACTCTTAACCCTATCATAGTCCAGATTCAGCCATCCGAAGATGTTGAGATAGCTGCATCAGTACCTTTTGAGTTTGAAGCAGCACCACCTGCAAAGGCGTTTTGCGCTGTTTGAGGTTGAAGTTATACCATCTGAGAATGCGCCTGCATCATTTGAGGTTGCGGTTATACCGCCGGCTAAGGCGCATGTTCCGTTCGAAGTAAAGATAGCTGCACCAATCACAGTGGTGGTGTCAACCACGCCACCTTTCTACACCAATTCCGTACCATGGGATTATGTAGACGAGGCAAGAAAGAAGGGCAAGGTCAAGATCGAAGAAGCTACTGCTGCACAGGGAATGACAAGGATCAGTAGGGTCTATACACCAGAACATTTGGCTGAATCAAACAAACAGGCTTCCAACATGCCACCCATCATTGAGACAGGCCCAAATGACCTTTGGAGGAAGGTTCAGGCCAAAGAATACTCTGTCATTGATAAGTTGAACAAAACCCCAGCTCAGATATCCATTCTGTCATTGCTGAAAACTTCAGAGGCACACAGAAATGCTTTGATGAAAGTGCTGAACGAAGCATATGTGCCAAACAACATCACCAGTGGGAAATGGCCAATATGGTAGGTCAAGTGCTGGAGAGTCATAAAATCACTTTCCACGAGGACGAGCTGCCTCCCGAGGGGTTAGGACATAACAAAGCACTGCACATCACTGTGCAATGTGAGGACTATTTCATCACCAGGATTCTGATCGGCGGGGGATCCAGTCTCAACATCTGTCCATTGACAACACTCAAGAAATTGGGCAAAGGGCTGTACGAGATAAGAGAGGGGTCGATGAATGTGAAAGCTTTCGACGGTTCACAAAGGTCGACCATCAGCGAGATCAGCCTTTGTTTGCAAATAGGCCTACGTGGTTCGAAGTTGATTTTCAGGTGATAGACATATCGGCGTCCTACAACCTGTTATTAGGACGACCATGGATACATGCCGCTGGGGACATGGAATCAACACTGCATCAGGAAGTGAAATTTTGGAACCATCAAGAAATAATCATCTACAGAGACAGAAGCAATCCTATTTACAGTCGCCAGACCATTCTGGTAGTCAAAGGTAGAAGGAAGCTGGGTGGAGAAACTTACCACCACATTGAACGGGTCAACGCAATAGACAAAGACAAATGGTGGGACAGCAAGATCACAAGCATACTAAACTGGATAGGATACGAGCCAGGTAAAGGGATCGACAAGAATCTCCAAACCGATACAGCTCAAGCGCCATGGCACCACCTTCGGTCTGGGATACAAACATACTTGGGAAGAGTTCAAGAACTGGTCGCCACCCTGGCGCGGTACTTATTACCCCTTGGAGCAGCCAATACCACATCTGGAGCAGACCTTTCAGCAAGCCGATGTTATATGGGGGTCAGAGGAAGAAGAAGCACTTGCAACATTGAAGAACCTATTCCTGGAAGAGGATGTCATGGATTGTTGCGGAGGAAGGCCCTTCCATCCAGGCCGTGAGCAGAGGAGCATCTCTTAAGAACTGGACTATCAAAACAGCCAGGGCCCGACGAGTCTCGGGGTAGCAAGGCTAAACAAACATTGTTCTTTTACCAAATGATTTCCTTTTTCGCATTTTTTATTCCTGCAATAAGATCTTAAATGTTCAAAACATCTGTTCAGTTTATCAAAAGAATTTTACGTTTTTATAAATCAATATTTATCATTATCATTTTTCTCTCATTACTTTATCTATACAGCATTACTATTACTTGTCTTGATGAACCGATGACTGTGACATGCAACGAGACAACGCAACAAACAGACATTGACTAAGAAGAAGAAGATGATATACCTGATGAAATTGTCAAAGAAGTCAAGGATTTTGAGAACAGACCTAAGTCCAACCTGGACGAGACCGAGGTTGTCAACCTGGGGGATTCAGAAAATGTCAAGAAAACTCGCATCGGCGTCCATTTATCACCGTCAGAGAAAGAGGAATACACACAGTTCTTAAAAGAGTATGAAGAAATATTTGCATGGTCTTACGATGATATGACTGGTTTGGGTACATCCATTGTGGCTCAAAAATTACCAACCAATCCTATGTGCCCGCCGGTAAAGCAAAAGCTCAGAAAGTTCAAGCCTGGCATGAGTTTGTAAATCAAGGAAGAAGTTACCAAGTAAATCAACGGCAAGGTTCTCGGGGTGGTTGAGTACCCGACATGGTTAGCCAACATCGTGACAATGCCAAAGAAAAATGGGAAGGTCATAGTCTGTGTCGACTACCGGGATCTCAACCGGGCTATTCCAAAGGATGATTTTCCGTTGTCAAACATACACATCCTGATCGACAACTGCGCCAAGCATGAACTACAGTCATTCGTGGATTTCTTTGTTGGTTACCATCAAATTTGGATGGACGAGGAAGATGTTGAGAAAATGACTTTTATTATGCCATGGGGAGTTTACTGCTACAAGATGATTTCATTCGGCCTAAAGAATGCTGGGGCCACCTATATGAGAGCTATGACCACTATTTTCCACGATATGATACATAAAGAGATCAAGGTATATGTGGATGATGTCATTATCAAGTCCAAGATAGCTACTGACCACATAGCAGATTTGAGGAAGTTCTTCAATAGGTTGCGGAAATATAATCTGAAAATAAACCTCGCAAAGTGTGCATTTGGGGTCCCTGCTGATAAATTGCTCGGGTTCATTGTCAGCCGTCGAGGGATAGAATTGGATCCGTCAAAGGTCAAAGCCATCCAAGAGTTACCACCTCCAAGGAATAAGAAAGATGTGATGAGTTTCCTGGGACGCCTTAACTACATCAGTCGGTTCATAGAACAGTCTACAGTTATATGTGAGCCGATCTTCAAGATGTTGAAGAAGGATGTCGTGACCAAATGGACTGATGATTGTCAAAAGGCCTTCGACAGAATTAAGGAGTACTTGTCAACACCGCTAGTCTTGGTACCACTTGAGCCAGGTAGACCTTTACTACTCTACCTTGTAGTATTAGAGGGAGCTCTCAGCTGCGTTCTGGGGCAACACGACGAAACAGGGAGGAAAGAGCAGGCCATTTATTATCTAAGCAAGAAGTTCACTCCATATGAGGCTCGGTACTCTCTATTGGAACGCACCTGCTGTGCTCTAACTTGGGTAGCCTAGAAGCTGAGGCACTACTTCTGTGCCTACACCACATATCTCATATCAAGGATGGATCCCTTGAAATATATCTTTTAGAAGCCCATGCTCACTGGAAGGCTAACCAAGTGGCAAATCCTGCTGAGTGAGTTCGACATTGTCTATGTGACGAAGGCAGTTAAGGGACATGCATTGGCAGACCATCTTGCTGAGAACCTCGTGGACGGAGAATACAAAACCCTGAAAACGTATTTTCCCAATGAAGAGGTATCATTCATAGGAGAAGACATTGCAGAATCCTATGACGATTGGAGAAAGTTCTTCGATGGAGCGGCGAATTTCAAAGGAGTCGGCATTGGAGCTGTCCTGATATCAGAAATTGGTCAACATTATCCGGTATCTGCTAAACTCAGGTTCCCTTGCACCAACAATATGGCGGAATATGAAGCCTACATCTTAGGGCTCAACATGGCCATTGACATGAATGTTCAGGAACTGCTAGTAATTGGTGACTCAGATTTGCTAATACACCAAGTACAAGGAGAATGGGCTACTAAGAATTCCAAGATACTGTCGTATCTGCACCACGTGAAATTTTTTAGAAAGAGGTTCACGAAGATAGAGTTTCGGCACGTCCTCAGAATTCAGAACGAGTTCGCTGATGCGTTGGCTACTCTATCATCCATGATACGACATCCAGCTAAGAATTTTATCGACCCTATTCCGATGAAGATCCATAGCCAGCCGGCCTACTGTGCTCATGTTGAAGATGAAGCAGACGGAAAACCGTGGTTCCACGACATCAAGGAATACCTAACAAAGGGAGAATACCCAGAGCTTGCAAATCATACTCAGAAACGCACGCTCCGGAGATTGTCCAACAGTTTCTTTCACAGTGGAGGAATCCTATATAGGAGAACTCCTGATTTGGGATTATTGAGATGTGTTGATGTAAAGGAAGCATCCAAACTAATGGCATCCTCTTGGCCAAGAAGATACTCAGGGCCGGTTATTTCTGGATGACCATGGAAACGGACTGCATTCAGTATGTACGGAAATGCTACCGATGTCAGATACATGCAGATATGATAAAGGTACCTCCAAACAAGCTCAATGCAACAAGCTCACCTTGGCCGTTCGCCGCCTGGGGAATGGACGTCATTGGACCAATCGAGCCTACCGCCTCCAACGGGAACAGGTTCATCTTGGTAGCAATTGATTATTTCACTAAATGGGTCGAGGCAGCATCTTACAAAGCAGTGACTAAGAAAGTCGTGGAAGACTTTGTCCGCGACTGTATTGTTTGTCGATTCGGAGTTCTAGAGTCAATCATCACCGACAATGGTTCCAATCTCAACAGTGACCTGATGCAAGCTATGTGCGAGAGTTTCAAGATCAAACACAAGAATTCCACAGCCTAAAGACCTTAGATGAATGGAGTTGTAGAAGCCGCCAACAAGAACATCAAGAAGATACTGAGGAAGATGATAGAAAAGCACAAGCAGTGGCATGAGAATTTATCATTTTCTTTACTGGGATATTGCACCACAGTCCGCACGTCAATTGGGGCAACTCCCTACTTGCTGGTTTACGGTACATAAGTTGTCATTCCTGCCGAAGTTGAGATTCCTTCCTTAAGAATCATACAAGAAGCTGAGCTCAGCGATGTAGAGTGGGTAATGAGTCGTTATGAGAAACTAGCCCTCATAGACGGAAAAAGGATGAATGCAGTATGTCATGGGAAACTTTATCATAATAGAATGACCCGAGCTTTCAACAAAAGGGTCAAGCCAAGACAGTTCACACCAGGGAAGTTGGTATTGAAGAAAATCTTTCCACATCAAGATGAAGCCAAAGGGAAATTCTCTCCCAACTGGCAAGGTCCGTATATGGTTCACCGAGTACTGACAGGAGGAACTCTTATACTTGCAAAAATGGATGGAGAAGTCTGGACGAAGCCAATCAATTCAGATGCTGTCAAACACTATTATGTATAATCTTTATGCTTTCTCAATAATGTAAATTGAACTACGCCTGAACTGATTCCCGTTTGAGAGGGAATACGTAGGCAGTCCTATGGATTCGGTCATAATTCAATAAAAAATTTCATTTTCCCCGCAATTGGAAACTAGGGCAGAATTTTGAGGAGGACCCTCAAAATTCCGAAGATAGTTCAGCCGATCGTCGCACGTGCAACAGTCAGAAGCATCAACCCATCAAACTGGGGCAGAATTTTGAGGAGGACTCTCAAAATTCTGTAGAAGGAGAGGTTGCAATGTCTTGAACCGTGTCACGATCGTTGGTTCATCTAACCTATTTAAAAATATAGGTTTGTATTATATATTTACAAAATTATGCATACTTACTCTTGAAAACAGTTTTGTTTAGCAAACGCTACCCCGATGATATGAACAAGTCAAGCGAAGCCAGCAGGGATACGAACCAACCTTCCCCATTTACAGAACTCATGATTTTTCTTTGAATACAGGCAAAAATTTCAGCACAGCTGCAAATGCTAAGGCTCACCGTCTATACAAAGAACGAACATGTTCAAAGATACGATTCTCAAAGCCATCGCACCTGTCGGCATTTGCTATCAGCACAAACAAATAATGCTCCGTAGTCACAATGCTCATAATGATCACAATATCTCAATCTACTACCAGATAAGAAACTCTACTGTCATTTATTTAACTCTCTGCATAAGGCTAACTTTCTGCCTTCCTTTTCATAAAGCTAAGCTCTGCCTTCATCCTGCATGGGACTAAGCTCTGTCCCCAGTTTGCATGAGGTTAAGCTCTACCTCCATCTGCATAAGGCTAACTTTCTGCCTTCCACTTGCATAAGGCTACCTTTCTGCCTTCCTCTGCATAAGGCTACCTTTTTGCCTTCCGTTTGCATGAGACTAAACTCTGTCTCCATGTGCATGAGGTTAAGCTCTACCTCCATCTGCATAAGGCTAACTTTCTGCCTTCCACTTGCATAAGGCTACCTTTCTGCCTTCCTCTGCATAAGGCTACCTTTTTGCCTTCCGTTTGCATGAGACTAAACTCTGTCTCCATGTGCATGAGGTTAAGCTCTACCTCCAAAAGGTCATCCTGAGTAATTCCAGCTAAATCTGTGTTCCGACGCCTCCAAAGCCTCCGTTAATCTCACCTCGATAGGTGTGCGCAGCCCTGGCAGGTAGCCGGGAAACTTCCATGTGAAAATTTGATAAAAATAGGATTTTTGAATTGAATAACTGAATAAAGTTGACTTTGGTCAACATTTTTGGTAAACGGATCCGGACCCTTGATGTGACGGTCCCGGAGGGTCCGTAGGAAAATATGGGACTTGGGCGTATGCCCGGAATCGAATTCCGAGGCCCCAAGCTCGAGAAATGAATTTTTAAAGAAAATTGTTTTCTGAAAATAATAAAGGATTTTGAAAATGAATAATTATGTGAAAACCGTGTTACCGGGCCCGTATTGTGGTTCCGGAGCCCGGAACAGGTTTATTATATGTTGTTTGTCCTATCTGTGAGATTTGGTGTAAAACGGGTTTGATTTGATTGGTTTCGGATCCAAGTGAGGAAAAATGGAGTTAATGAACTTGTGGGGTTTCTAAAGAATTTGAAATGTGGCTTGAGAGGTGATTTTATGTTCCCGAGGTTCGAATGAAATTCCGAGACCGGGAATAGTTCCGTTGTGTAGTTTATAACTTATCTGCAAAATTTGAAGTCATTCCGAGTGGTTTAAGCCGGTTCGGCGCGTTGAAGAGAATTCTAGAATTTCAAAGTTCTTAAGTTTTGAATTCAGGGGTTTTGGAGGGTGATTTTGAGTTTTAGCATTGTATTGAGTGTTCTGTGAGCTCTAGCAAGTCCGTTTAATGATTTGGGACTTGTTGGTATTTTTGGACGGGGGCTCGGGTGGGCCCAGGTGCCTCCCAGACCCCGCGCGAGGCCAAAAACCACTACTGGTGCACAACAGCTAGTGTGACCGCAGGTGCGGTTGCCCATCTGCAGGTGCGGGACCGCCCCTGCGGTCCCAGCCTCGCAGGTGCGATCCCCAGCCCCTTGCCCAAAGTCCGCAGGCGCGAGACTCAGGCCGCAGGCGCGAGACCGCAGGTGCGGTCCAGGCCATCGCAGGTGCGACCTTTCCGCAGGAGCGACGAAAATTCCGCAGGAGCGGGACCGCTGGTGCGGCTCCCAACCCCGCAGGTGCGAGCCCAGGGTCCCAGGCCCTTTTCCGCAATTGCGATCCTTTTCTCGCAGGTGCGAGACCACACCTGCGGTCCTATGGTCGCAGGTGCGGAAACCCCTGTTGGCAGGCCACTTAAATGCTCTAAAATTTCGGGTTTTCTTCACTTTCACCCATCTTCAACCACCATTAGAGGAAAACCAAGCTTGGGCAAACACCTTCCACGACCACCCCCTAAGAGGTAAGTTAAAACCCATAAAACCTCTAATTCTAACACTAATTCTTAGTTAAATACAC
>MDKH01168071.1:0-25707 GCA_005239495.1 Nicotiana undulata
CGCTTCTTGAACTTCTGGGCAAAGCACGAGACTTTTAAGGCTGTGGTGAAGGAGAATTGGCATGCTAACCCTTTTGTGTTGTTCAATGCTAAATTAAAGAAGGTGACGAAGGCTCTAACCACTTAGAGTAAAGCTACATATGGGGATATTTTCCAACGAATAGCTAGCCTAGAAGAGGTTGTGAAGGTACACGAGGATCAGTTTGAATATTTCCCTACCCGTGAAAATAGAGAAAGGTTGCATAGGGTGCAAGCTGACATGATAAAATACTTGGCTATTGAGGAAGAGTTTTGGAGGCAAAAGGCCGGAATGCAATGGTTTAAGGAGGGTGATAGAAACACAAAATTATTTCATGCACATGTGAATGGAAGAAGGAAACGGCTACAACTCAAAAGGATTCAAAATGGTGCTGGAAATTGGGTTGAAGAAGATGAAGACATAGCTGAGGAGGCAGTGCACTTTTTCAAGGATCAGTTCACTAAAAACTCAATTCCTTCTGACTTTAGGATCCTTGACTTTGTGCCAAATTTAATAGAGAATGGGCAGAATGAAGAACTGATGAGGCATCCAACAAAAGATGAGGTGAAACATGCAGTGTATGGGCTCAATGGTTATAGTGCAGGAGGTCCTGATGGTTTTACTGGATGTTTTTATCACACATGCTGGGACATTATTGGAGATGACATCTTTGACATGGTTAGAGAGTTCTTTAATGGGCATGAAATGCCCAAATGCATCACTCATACCAACCTTGTCCTATTGCCTAAGAAGAAGGAGGTGATCACTTTCTCAGATATGAGGCCTATAAGACTTAGTAACTTCTCCAACAAAATCATTTCAAGGGTCATTCATGAAAGGCTAGTAGGTCTACTCCCTAACATAATATGTGAGGAGCAAGCTGGATTTGTTAAGGGAAGGAGCATTGTTGAGAATGTGTTGCTTACACACGAGATTATAACTGACATTAGGTTGAGGACTAAGGCTGGACCTAATGTAGTTATAAAGCTAGACATGGCAAAGTCATATGATAGATTGTCCTGGCTCTTTTTGACTAAGGTGTTAAGGAAAATGGGGTTTGATGAGAGATTTATAGGGTTGGCATTTGGGATTGTCTCAAACAATTGGAACTCAGTACTTATAAATGGCCAACATTATGGTTTCTTTAAGTCTACTAGAGGAGTCAAGCAAGGGTAACCCTTGTCCCCTACTTTGTTCATTCTGGCTGATGAGGCTTTGTCAAGAGGATTGAATGCATTGCACTTGAATCCACACTTTAGGCCCTTTGGCATGCCAAAGTGGAGTCTAGAAATAAACCATTTGGCATATGCAGATGACACCATCATATTCACCTTATCGGATGAAATTTCTCTAAGGTTTATTATGCATGTATTGGGTGCCTATGAAGCTGCCTCCGGGCAGATGATCAACAAGGGCAAGTATGCATTGTATATGCATCATTTAGTGGATTTGGAGGTGGTTAGAAGGGTGGAAAGGTGTACTGGAATTGGTAGAAAGGAATTTCAATTTACTTATTTAGGTTGCCCTATATTTTATGCAAGGAGAAAGATGGAATACTATCAAGATTTTATTACAAAGGTGATGGACAAATTGCAAGGTTGGAAGGGGAAGCTCTTGTCTATTGGAGGTAGGGCTATTTTGATATCACATGTCCTACAAAGCATGCCCATACACTTGCTCTCAGCCGTGAACCCTCCTCATAATGTTATCAACAAACTTCATAAGATATTTGCTCAATTATTTTGGAGTAGTGCAATTGGAGGAACCAGTAGACATTGGGCTTCATGGAACTCGTTGTGTAGGCCTTATGAGGAGGGGGATATTGGCTTTAGATCATTACATGATGTCTCAAAGGCATTATTTTGCAAATTATGGTGGAACTATAGGACTAAGCCAAGTTTGTGGAGCTCTTTCATGAGTCAAAAGTATTGCAAGAAACTCAACACTGTAATTGTACCATGGAGGCGGGGGTCACACATATAGAGGAAAATGCTTGATTGTAGGGCTTCCATTGAACACCAAATCACATGGAACCCTAAGATGAAATCCTCACTTTTTTGGTTTGATAATTGGACAGGACTTGGGGCTCTATATTTTCTTGTACCTCCTGAATTTGGGATAGAGGAAATAATTCACAATGTTTTTGATGTAGTGGAGGATGGTGAATGGTGAATGGAATGTGGAGAAGATATTGGATGCTGTACCATTGGAGTTTGCTACACATATACTGGAGACAATGAAGCCTCCAGTAATGGAGAACGTAGTAGATGTACCATACTGGATGCTTGAATCTAGGGGGAATTGTTGTGTGAAATCGGCATGGGATTATGTTAGGAGAAGGAGTGACCCTAGGATTGCTTACAAAATGATATGGGTGAACGGATTGCCATTTAAAATATCATTCTTCATGTGGAAAGTGTGGAGATCCAAACTACCCTTAGATGATTTCATGAGAAGGTTGGGGTACTTCATGCCTTCAAGGTGTTGGTGTTGTAGTGAGCCCAAGGAAGAATCGTTGATTCATTTGTTTTTCACATCACATGCTGCCAAAGATAGTGTGGAAGTACTTTCTTTCTAGGACAGGAATAAGGGTGGAGGGGCTCACAATGCATCAAGCTATTACTAGGTGTTGGATAGCACAAGTAGTACCAAGAATCAAACCTATAATGCAAGCACTTCTCTCTTGCATTGTGCGGGAGTTGTGGAAGAGAAGAAATAGCCACAAATATGGGAAAGCAGTGTCTATAAGTAGGGTTGTATACCAAGTTTCCTCTTCTTTGCAAGCTCTTATTAAAGTAAGGAAACCAGGCCTAGCAAATGTTCCACACAAATGGTATGACCTACTGGAAATGTTGGAAACATACACTCCTAAGTTGAAGTATGAGAAGGTGATTTGGGAGATGCCTATGGAAGGGTGGTTGAAGGTGAATACTGATGGTGCTTCAAGAGGGAATCTAGGCAGGAGCTCAATAGGGTTGTGTATTAGAGATGAATATGGAGATGTGGTGTATGCATTTGGAAAGGAAATCACGGAGACGACAAATACAGTGGCTGAGGCAGTTGCAATTTCGGAGGCCTTGAAGGTATGTGATGCACATAGTTTTAATAATGTATGGATCCAAACTGACTCTATGATGTTGAAACATGTTATTGAAAGGGAGTGGAAGCCACCATGGTGTATTGTGGATCAAATAGAGGAGATTTGGAAGTATATAATGAGGGGTAATTACAAGGTGACTCATGTGTTTAGGGAGGGAAATAAATTGGTGGATCACCTTGCTAATTATGCTCTAGATGTAGGAGAGTTAGAATGTCATGGCTACTGGAATTTGAATGTACAAGGGAGACGGATTGTGAATGAAGATAAGTTGCAATGGCCTTATTTGAGGGTGAAAGTTGCAAGAAACTAAGAAGCATGGAGGATAGGTGGAGTAAAGGCAAGGAGATTATTTTAGACCACCATGTACAAATCCTTAGGGAGGAGTACATGGTGGATATGGTTTTTACTAACTTTGTGTTTTTTTTGCAGGATATTATGTGCTCATAACCTATCTCCAATTACGACCTCTATGTGTGGTATTAGTACTATGTACTCATCCCCTTGAGGAAGGAAAGGGGGTAGGCACAAATTTGAGCACAAACTACTGGGATGAGCCAAAAGGTGACTTACTCACACACTGGATTTGGCATGACATTAAGGAACAATCTGGGACCTTATGGGTCTATTCCTTGATGCAACATAACTATATGCCATGTGAGAAGTCACCCAAGGCACGGACATCATCAAGACACAATGGGACATCACACGAAATGAGAGGCAAAAATTATAACGCTGGAATAACGTTGATCCAGACATGCCTCCTTTGGGAGGGGGATACAGGCTTCTATAATGAATTATGGGGTAACACCCTGGTAAGGAAAATCCATACACCCTCTATACAAGATGACAAAGCAATGCAAAGAATAAATAAAGCATGGGTCACAACCAAAATTGGAAGTATAAATGACATAAAACATAGGAATACGCACTGTTCCTATACGTCATTTTTCCAGTTTTGGTTCTTAGGGATTTGGCTATATGAGATGGTAATTCATCACATGAAGACTCAGTTGGCAAGAAAAATGAATGGCTGGAATAGACACTGGTTTTATATGTGGAGAATTGGTGCTCATTTATGCAACACGGAGGCAATATAATCCTTGTACTCTCATGGGACCAAGTTGAAGAGTGCACACATAAGGAACGACTGGGCAGTACTCACATATCCTAGGCAGGACCTTGGTTTAATTGGATCATCTTGTTATAGTAGGATAGATTTGAGATGTATTGCAATCCAGTTTTATGCTAGATCAGTCTGTAATACTAATATTGAGTTCTTCAAGCTCAATGTTAGTAATAGGATACTTTGTATAGTAGTCACATACTATTATCTCACACTATGTGAGATAACTTCGTATTTTGTTTCTTTTTATTATATATATAAAAACTAGCCCTAGGCCCTGCCTAGTGGATTACTAAAAAAAATGGGTAATCAAGTTTTGGTCAGAATTTCGGGTTTGGATCAAGCAAGCTAGAGTGTTGAATTTTGTTGATTTTTTAAAAAATGACCTAAATTGAATTCTTTGCAATCGTGGGTAGTTCGTAAGGCTTAAATTGAATCGTTTTTTTTGGTAATTTTCTAGATTCTATTGGTTCAGAGGATTTTGTGAAGGGATTTTCATACCAAATCATTGGATTGAGTCGAGCGGAGGCGAATTTACAGAGGAAAAGTCTAAGTTGAGTGTTGGGTTAGCCGAATCGAGGTAAGTGTTTTTCCTAACTTTGTTGAGGGAATTTTTTCTCCTATTTGTCATTTTTTTCTACATGCGGAGGTGATACATATATGAGGTGACGAGCGTATATGTATGTGCTAGGGTTAATCATGCCCGGTGGTGGATTATGTTACATTTATGTTTCTAGAATTTTGCGATCTCCTGCTTCATGTTACTTGACTCTTAGAAGCTAAGAACATAATCTTAAATGATAGGAATCAAGACTTAGCTTATTAACATGATCAAACTTGACGGACATTCTGAGAATACATTGATGTGTCTAATTCGGTCATCTCGATGCGAAATCATTATTACATTACTACGACCCATATTCATGAGATACTAGACTCTATGCTTGTGTTGTGGATCATTGTGAGAATTGTGGAAGTATTCGAATAATACGGTTCTCGAGGGTTGTTGAATCATTGTTGATATGGAAAGATGTGATTGCGATTTGTTAGAAATATCTAATACAACACTCTCCTTGATGTTATTTATGCTTCCTGCCTTGGTTGTCATTGATACTCATATGCTTGGTAAGGAAGAGTGTAAAGCACGAAGGGTGATGCCGTACCATTTTTTATACATTATCATGTGAGGGTGTTATGACCTAAAGGATCATCTTATGTTTTAGAACTCAATTTTGCGCTCTATAGCCTTAAAAGTCTCATTTTTACCCTCCTCGATTTGCATGCGCAGACTGAGCGTGTTTCCGGATAGCTTTATGTGGAAAAAATTGATGAAATAGTAATTTTTGCCTTAAAAATTGATTTTAGTTGACTTTGGTCAACATTTTGAGTAAACCGACACAGACCCGTATTTTGACGATTCCGGTGGGTCCGTAGTGAAATAAAGAACCTGGGCGTATGCCCAGAATCGAATTCCGAGGTCCCTAGCTCGAGATATGACTTTCTGTTGAAAATTGAAAGACTGAAAAAATTAATGATTTTGAGAATTTTCTTAATGTTTGCTCTTGTTGGTATCGGGCCCGTATTTTGGTTTCGGAACTTGGTACAGGTCCAAATTAATATTTATACCTTATATGTGAAATTTGGTGAAAAATGGAATTGATTTGACGTGATTCAGACGTCCGGTTGAGAAAATAGGAATTTTAAAATGTTCTTGAGAATCTCATATGTTTTGGTGCTAAATTCGTAGTTTTAGGTGTTATTTTGGCGATTGGATCGCACGAGCAAGTCCGTATGATGCTTGAGACTTGTGTGCATGTTTGGGTGGGAGCCCCGAGGGCTCGGGTGAGCTTCGGATAGGCTACAGAATGATTTAGACTTAGAAATCTGGCGTGTTTTAGCTGTTGCTGGTGTTATGATGCGTTATGCTTCGTGATCACAAATCTACTCTCGCGATCACGAAGTGTAATATGGGCTGGGGATAGATTTGTTCAACGCGAACGCGAGCCAAGGCTCGCGAACGCGATGGTAAGGGGGGGACAAAACATCGCGAGCGCGTACGACCTTTCGCGAACGCGTAGAGTATATGGAGGTGGGCTGGGATCTGTAGGTCGTTCTACGCGAACGCGAGCCAAGGATCGCGAACGCGATGGTCAGAGGGGACAAAACATCGCGAGTGCGTACGACCTTTCGCGAACACGTAGGTCTTCTGGGCTGCTACCCTTTGCGAACGTGGCAAGCCCTTCGCGAACGCGAAGAAGGCCTGCGCAGCGATTTAAAATAGTCCAAAAAATGGGACTCAAGCCATTTCTTCAAACTTTCAAAAGATAGAAGACCTAGGGGTGATTTTCAAAAGGCAATTTCTTCCCCAAAGTGTTGGTAAGTGATTCCACACCATTTTCCTTCAATTACCCATTATATTTCATTAAATTCCCAACTAAAATCTTGGGTGTTCATGGTAGAAATTAGGGATTTTGGGAGAACTGGAGCGTTTTTTCTAATTGGGGATTTAAACCTCGATTTGGGGTTGGATTCCGAAACTAATTACATATTCAAGCTCGGAGGTGAATGGGTTGTGGTCTGAACCTTGAGTTTTGACCAAGCGGGCCCGGGGTAAATTTTTGATCTTTGAGGGGAAATGTTGGGAAACCTAAATTTATGTATTGAAATGGATTTCTTTAGCAATATTTGATGTTATTGAGTTAATTATGGCTAAATACGAGTGTTTTGGAGGTTGAATCTAGAGGAAAAGCGGTGGTTGAGCTTTGTATTTTTCCTTTGGAGCGAGGTAAGTGTCGTGTCTAACTTTGGCTCGAAGGATTAGGTATTATTTGACTATTTGCTACGTGTTTGGTTGTTGAGTACAATGTATAAGTGAGGTGACGAGCACCTATGCATTGTTGTCGAGTCATAGCATGCGAGTGAGTCTTATTATTGTAATTGTTGTAGCCTTTAATCGTATTGTTCATGCTTAGCTTAGCCATTTGTTATGTTGAGCAACTTTTATCATGTTTTACTGAAAATTTGGTAATTATTGAGTATTGGTTCAAGGTTGAGGTTGATATTGTGGCAGTAAATATTGAAGTAAGACTGATTCTTGATATTTCTATATCTTCGTTGTTATTGTACCTTATTTTGGCGAGGGAGAGTGTAAAGCACGAAGAGTGATGCCGTGCAATTGTTGTGAGCGAGTGTAATGCACGAAGGGTGACGCCGTGCCATGTTTTGTGAGTGAAAATGCACGAAGGGTGATGCCGTGTTATATTATGAGAGAGTTAATGCACGAAGGGTGATGCCGTGCGGTTTTATTGTTTCATATGGTGCGGTTGAGAGTAAAAGCACGAAGGGTGATGCCATGTTGTTTCCTTTACCATTTTTATTTGTTTTATCTGTTTAAGGCACATTGATTGATCCAGTTTTTCACTGTTTTGATTCCTTATGTTGTGCACCCCTCAGCATGTCCCCTTCCCAATATTTTCTATCTTATTTCTTTTATTACCGTTGTTGCTACATGTATGATTATACTGCACATGTTGTTTGTGGGTGTCTTATCCTAGCCTCGTCACTACCTCGCCGAGTTTTGGCTCGACACTTACCAGTACATGGGGTCGATTGTACTAATAATGCACTCTGCACTTCCTATGCAGATTTAGGTGTCGGTCCGAGCTAATTCTGAGATTTGCTACTGTCTTCACTACACAGGAGACCCAAGGTAGATCTATCGACGTCCGCAGGCCCTGGAGTCACCTTCTACCTGTTTTAGTTTACTGCTTCTTTGACTCGTAAACAATTGTATTTTCTTTTTACCAGATATTTGTAGTTGAATCATAGAAGTCCGTGAGTTGTGACTCCAGATCATGGGTAGTTATGTATAAATACTCGATTTTTTATGAATTTCCGCTTTCTTATTAATTCGATATGTATTAATTGTTGTTAATCGCCGTAAGTTTTAAGATTATTGCGTATTGAGTCTCTAATGTTGGCTTGCCTAGCAAGTGAATGTTAGGCGCCATCTCGGTCCCGGCGTTGGGAATTTCGGGTCGTGACAAGTTGGTATCGGAGCACTAGGTTGCATAGGTCTCACAATTCATGGACAAGATTAGTAGAGTCTGGGGGATCGGTACAGAGACCTTTGTACTTATCTCCTAGAGGCTATGAAGTTTAGGAACAAATTTCACTTTTATTCAACTTTGTCATGCGATTTTGCTATCTCAATACTGATTGAACTCTCCTATTCTTATTCTCTCGTAGATGGCGAGAACACGTACCGCTTCTTCAGCTGAGCAACAGCTAGAACCTTCAGCAACAGCTCCTACGAGGGGCAGAGGTCGAGACGAGGCCATGCCAGATGCCGAGGCAAGGGAAGGGCTCAACCTAGAGCCCGAGAAGCAGCCCCAACTGTAGAGACTTAGGTATAGTTCGATGAGGTGGTTCCCGCTTAGACTATTCTTGCCGGACCAACTCAGGTCCCAGAGGGGTTTATTGCCACCCTAGTGCTCCAGGATGCCTTGGTCCGATTAGTGGGCCTTATGGAGAGTGTGACCCAGACTGGTGCATTCCCCATGGCACCATCCATATTTCAGGATGGAGGAGGAGACCAGACTCCTTCTACTCACACTCCGGAGCAGATGGCTCCCTAGTTTTAGACTCCAGTAGCTCATCCAATCAGAGTAGTTTAGCCGGTGGCTGCAACACAACCCGGTGATAGGTCATCTATGTCTTCTGAGGCTTTAAGAAGACTGGGAGTGAGATTTCTTTCCAGGATGCGGCTAACGCCGCCAGACGAGTTGAGATGGTTCTTGGACATGGAGGTCAGGGGTCGGACAAGAGACCTCGTCATTCCGATGGGTTCAACGGTGCATCATGTGGAGGCGGGGGTACTTATGGTAGAGGCCATCCTCCCAGGCCATTTCATTCAGCACTCCAGGCATCCCACGGTGCCCCAGGTGGTCGTGGCTCTTATATGCCTTATTCTGATCAGCCGGCCTACAGTGCACCACTAGCTCCTATCAGTGCACCTCCCTTTCAAAGTTTTCAAAGTGGTTATTCGGGTCGACAGGGTCATTTCCACGACCAATAGTCACAGCCACAGAGGTCTTGTTATACTTGTGGTGATCCGAGGAACATTGCTAGATTTTCCCTCGTGCGTCGAGTAGTTCACTGAACTAGAGTTCTATGGAGCATGGTTCCGACACCAGTAGCTGCACCGCCTGCTCAGCCATCCAAAGGCAGGGGTTAGGCAGTTAGAGGTAGGGGCCAAATTGTTAGAGGTGGAGGTCAGAACGTTAGAGGTGGAGGCTCGCCAACTAGAGGTTATCCCAGAGATATGATTCAAAGTTGTGGGCCCCAGCCTCGATGTTATGCTTTTCCAGCCAGACCTGAGGCTGAGTCATCCGATGCTATCATTACATGTACTGTTTCAGTTTGCAGTAGAGATGCTTCAGTTCTATTCGATCCGGGGTCTACTTACTCCTATATTTTGCTTCATATTTGGTTGTACCTCGTGATTCCCTGAGTGCCCTGTATATGTGTCCACACCTGTGGGGGATGCTATTGTTGAAGATCGTGTATATCGTTCGTGTGTTGTCACTATTGGGAGTCTTGAGCCCAATGTAGACCTTCTGCTCTTAGATATGGTGGATTTTGATGTTATATTGGGTATGGATTGGCTGTCACCTTATCACGCTATCTTGGACTGTCACGCCAAGACAATGCCATTAGCCTTGCTGGGGTTGCCTCAATTAGAGTGGAGAGGGACTCCTGACCATTCTACCAGTAGGGTTATTTCTTATATGAAGGCTCGGCGTATGGTCGAGAAGGGGTGTTTGGCCTATTTGGATTCGCGATTCTAGTGCTGAGGTTCCCTCTATGGATTTTGTGCTTGTTGTTCGTGAGTTTCCATAGGTATTTCCTGCTGATCTGCCGGGGATGCAACCCGACAAGGATATTGACTTTTGTATTGATTTGGCTCCGGGTACTCAGCCCATTTCTATTCCGCCATACCAGATGGCCCCACCAGAGTTGAAAGAGTTGAAGGAACAATTGCAAGATTTGCTTGATAAGGGCTTCATTATACCTAGTATCTCGCCCTGGGGTGCACCGGTTTTGTTCGTGAAGAAGAAGGACGGGTCTATGAGGATGTGTATAGATTATCGATAGTTGAACAAAGTCACCATCAAGAACAAGTATCCGTTGCCGAGGATTGATGATTTATTTGATCAACTTCAAGGTGCCAAGGTGTTTTCAAAGATTGATTTGACATCTGGATACCATCAGTTGAAGATTAATTCATCCGATGTGCTTAAGACAACTTTTCGGACGCGGTATGGGCACTATGAGTTTCTGGTGATGTCTTTTGGGTTGACCAATGCCCCGACAACATTTATGGACTTGATGAACCGAGTGTTCAAGCCTTATTTAGATTCCTTTGTAATCGTGTTTATTGATGACATCTTGGTATACTCCCGTAGTCGGGAGGAGCGTGAGCATCACCTTAGGATAGTGCTATAGACTTTGAGGGACAGTCAGTTATATGGAAAATTTTCGAAGTGCGAGTTTTGGTTGGATTTAGTCGCTTTCTTGGGCCACGTCGTATCAGTAGAGGGTATTCAGGTAGATCCTAAGAAGATTGAGGTAGTCAAGAATTGGCCTAAATCCACTTCAGCCACGGAGATCAGGAGCTTCTTGGGTTTGGCGGGTTATTACCGTCGATTTGTGGAGGGGTTTTCATCTATAGCAGCCCCGTTGACCAGGTTGGCCTATAAGGGTGCCCTGTTCAGATGGTCAGACGGGGGTGAGACGAGCTTTCAGAAGCTCAAGATAGCTTTGACTTCAACGCCGGTGTTGGTACTACCATCAGGTTCTGGATCTTACACGGTATATTGTGATGCCTCCCGTGTTGGACTCGGAGCAGTATTGGTGCAGGAGGGCAGGGTGATTGCATATGCGTCTCGGAAGTTGAAGGTTCATAAGAAGAATTACCCTGTCAATGATTTAGCGTTGGCAACCATTGTTCATGTGTGAAGATTTGGAGGCACTATCTTTATGGCGTGTTGTGTGAGGTTTTCACGGATCATCGCAGTCTTCAGTATTTGTTCAAGAAAAAAGATCTCAATTTGAGGCAGAGGAGGTGGTTGGAGCTATTGAAATACTATGATATCACCATATTGTATCATCGGGGGAAGGCCAATGTGGTGGCCGATGCATTGAGTAGGAAGGCAGTGAGTATGGGTAGTCTTGCGTTCATTTCAGTGGTGAGAGTTCACTTGCTTCATATGTTCAGACTTTGGCCAACCATTTTTTGAGGTTGGATATTTCAGAGCCCAGCCATGTTCTACCTAGAACAGTCGCTCGGTCTTCCTTGTTTGAGATGGTTCTTGGACATGGAGGTCAGGGGTCGTACAAGAGACCTCGTCATTCTGGTGGGTTCAACGGTGCATCATATGGAGGCGGGGGTACTTATGGTAGAGGACATCCTCCCAAGCCATTTCATTCAGCACTCCAGGCATCCCGCGGTGCCCCAGGTGGTCGTGGCTCTTATATGCCTTATTCTGATCAGCCGGCCTACAGTGCACCACTAGCTCCTATCAGTGCACCTCCCTTTCAAAGTTTTCAGAGTGGTTTTTCGGGTCGACAGGGTCAATTCCACGGCCAATAGTCACAGCCACAGAGGTCTTGTTATACTTGTGGTGATCCGAGGCACAATGCTTAGATTTTTCCCTCGTGCGTCGAGTAGTTCACTAAACCAGAGTTCTCGTGCCATGGCTCCGGCACCAGTAGCTGCACCACCTGCTCAGCCAGCCAAAGGCAAGGGTCAGGCAGTTAGAGGTAGGGACCAGATTGTTAGAGGTGGAGGTCAGGACGTTAGAGGTGGAGGCCCGCCAGCTAGAGGTTGTCCCAGCGATTTAAAATAGTCCAAAAAACGGGACTCAAGCCATTTCTTCAAACTTTCAAAAGATAGAAGACCTAGGGGTGATTTTCAAAAGGCAATTTCTTCCCCATAGTGTTGGTAAGTGATTCCACACCATTTTTCTTCAATTACCCATTATATTTCATTAAATTTCCAACTAAAATCTTGGGTGTTCATGGTAGAAATTAGGGATTTTGGGAGAACTGGAGCGCTTTTTCTAATTGGGGATTTAAACCTCGATTTGGGGTCGGATTCCGAAACTAATTACATTTTCGAGCTCGGGGGTGAATGGGTTTTGGTCTGAACCTCGAGTTTTGACCAAGCGAGCCCGGGGTCGATTTTTTGACTTTTGGGGGGAAATGTTGGGAAACCTAAATTTATGTATTGAAATGGATTTCTTTAGCAATATTTGATGTTATTGAGTTAATTATGGCTAGATACGAGTGGTTTGGAGGTGGAATATAGAGGAAAAGTGGTGGTTGAGCTTTGAATTTTTCCTTTGGAGTGAGGTAAGTGTCGTGTCTAACTTTGGCTCGAAAGATTAGGTATTATTTGACTATTTGCTACGTGTTTGGTTGTTGAGTACAATGTATAGGTGAGGTGACGAGAACCTATGTGTTGTTGTCGAGTGATAGCATGCGAGTGAGTCTTATTCTTGTAATTGTTGTAGCCTTTAATCGTATTGTTCATGCTTAGCTTAGCCATTTGTTATGTTGAGCAACTTTTATCATGTTTTATTGAAAGTTTGGTAATTGTTGAGTATTGGTTCAAGGTTGAGGTTGGTATTGTAGCATTAAATATTGAAGTAAGACTGATTCTTGATATTTCTATCTCTCCGTTGTTATTGTACCTTATTTTGGCGAGGGAGAGTGTAAAGCACGAAGAGTGATGCCGTGCAATTGTTGTGAGCGAGTGTAATGAACGAAGGGTGATGCCGTGCCATGTTTTGTGAGTGATAATTCACGAAGGGTGATGCCGTGTTATATTATGAGAGAGTTAATGCACGAAGGGTGATGCCATGCAGTTTTATTATTTCATATGGTGCGGTTGAGAGTAAAAACACGAAGGGTGATGTCATGCAGTTTCCTTTATCATTTTTATTTGTTTTATCTATTTAAGGCACATTGATTGATCCGGTTTTACCACTGTTTTGATTCCTTATGTTGTGCACCCCTCAGCATGTCCCCTTCCCAATATTTCTTGTCTTATTTCTTATATTACTGTTGTTGCTACATGTATGATTATACTGCACAAGTTGTTTGTGGGTGTCTTGTCCTAGCCTTGTCACTACTTCTCCAAGGTTAGACTCGACCCTTACTAGTACATGGGGTCGGTTGTACTAATACTGCACTCTGCACTTCCTATGCAGATTCAAGTGTCGGTACAAGCTGATTCTGAGATTTTTTGCTGACTTCACTACACAGGAGACCCAAGGTAGATTTGCCGACGTCCGCAGGCCCTGGAGTCACCTTCTACTTGTTTTAGTTTACTGTTTTTTGAATGGTAAACAATTGTATTTTCTTTTCGCCAGATATTTGTAGTTGAATCATAGAAGTCCGTGAGTCGTGACTTCAGATCATGGGTAGTTATGTATAAATACTCGATTTTGTTATGAATTTCCTCTTTCTTATTAATTCTATATGTGTTAATTGTTGTTAATCACTGTAAGTTTTAAGATTATTGCGTATTGAGTCTCTAATGTTGGGCGGGTCGCTTGAGTGTCAAAACAAAGCGGTGGTTGTTTTTCCTTGGCTTATCAAACTAGCGTATGCCCATTCCTCCTTTGATGACTCCCAGTAGAGAAAGCGTAAATTTTCCAATGTGGATTGAAAGGAAGTTGGGGATGGACATAGATCCCCCCGCTTGCCTAGAAAGTGAATGTTAGGCGCATCACGGTCCCGACGGTAGGAATTTCGGGTAGTGGCAGAGGGAGAGTGTAAAGCACAAAGGGAGATGTCGTGCTATATTATTGAGAGTAAAAGCACGAAGGGTGATGCCGTGCCACATTATTGAGAGTAAAAGCATGAAGGGTGATGCCGTGCCACATTATTGAGAGTAAAAGCACGAAGGGTGATGTCGTCGAGAGTAAAGCACAAAGGGTGATGCCGTGCCATTTCATTTATATGGTTATGTTTGTATGTTATCGTGAGTTCATGGCACGATGGGTGTTTCCGTGCAGGCGACAATGAGGGACATGCATTATGTTTGATATCAGTCTTCCGTGTATATGTTCTTGTCTTTACCTTGAATTGTTATTGCCATAATTATAGATCTGATGTGATTTGTTGCCATTGTTTTGTCATGATCTCCATCTCAATTTTTGTTGTGTTGCTCATACCTTCTACTTGCTTAACTTGCAAATACCATGCCTATTTCCTGCTTTTATAATTATACTCATGTTGTATCTATTATGTTGCACCTTAGTGTAAGCCTTCCACCATGCTAGTCATTCATGCCCTTACTTGTTAACTTGTAAAGATCATGTGTTTCCTTCTTGTTTGCTATATTTGTACTTAGGCCTCCACTATGCTAGTTAATTGAAGTTGATACTCTTTGTTTTCCCATTGATTGTTATTACTCACGTGCTTTCCGCCTAGTCCTTTATTGTTGCCCACATGTATATCCTTGTCCATTATTGTTACTTGCGTATTTCTTACTTTGTAATTCCTGTTATCGTGTTTGTCATCCGGTTGGTTCTGTTATACGTACATTTGGAAGGATGTGTCTAACGCACGAAGGGTGTTGCCGTGCTAATATATTTGTCACATAAATTTATTTATATATGGTGAGGATGAGATAGAAGCATGAAGGGTGTTACCGTGCCATTTTACTTGATGTCTTGGATACACTTCTCATACCAGGAAAGATTGTAAATCTTCTATTGTGATTCCTTGTAGTAATTGTTGACTGTCTCGTAGAGTTGTATACGGTATTTTTATCTGTTGTGTTTTGAACTGCCTATAATTTTAGTCTAATGTACAGGTCATAACAATAAGCATCTTTCAACTAAAAGCCTCGTCACTACCTCGACGAGGTTAGAAAAATACTTACCAGTACATGGGGTCGGCTGTACTGATTCTACACTTTTGTACGATGTGTATAGATTTTTGGAGCAGAGCTACTGGCAACGTCGGGTGTTGATTCGAAAGATATTCGTGAAATTTGGATATAACTGCCACTTGTCCTTGGTAGCTTAGGTTATTCTAATCTGTTTATGTAACCTTCAAACAGAACGTGTATTTATTTGTATCAGTTTTGAAATTTCAAGTATTAGAAGCTCGTGATTCGTACTACCAGGTCTTGGGAAAATTTGTAAATGATTAGTTATCTATTTTCTGTTCACTCATAATCTCAGTTGAGTTGTATTTTCTGTTATTTGGCTTACCTAGCGGTTTGAGTTAGGTGCCATCACGACTTGTGATTTTTGGGTCGTGATAAGGTGGTATCAGAGCACTAGTTTCGTAGTTCTACGAGTCATGAGCAAGTGTCTAGTAGAGTCATACGGATCTCTATGATGACATCCATACCTATCTTCGGGAGGCTACATGGCATTTTGGAAAAAAATCACTTTCTTCTTCCCTTATCGTGCGACCTTGTTTCAGCTTGAAATCTACGACTTTGACTCTCCCCAATCGCTCACATGTGATGTTGTGCGCTCAGTATTCGTTATGTGCCGATGGTCGGTGGTGCTGGAGATAGATCATGAAGAGCTATGGGTGCTTGATTATCATCGCGATGTGTTGTCTAACCTCAGAAGCAAATGCAGTGTTGAATCTTCCAGTCGTTCATTTGTGGTATGAGGTGGGTTCGTATGTCTGGTAAGTAAGCACAGGTTTGGGAAGATTGGCTGGTGGTCTGGTTATTATGATTAAAGTGGGCTCATGGCAAGGTGTTGATTCAAGTATAACCGATGGGCCATCTCCGGCATGATGAGTTTGGATTGTGTGTCTCGTACGAGGTTTCCATTTGGTGGAGTGCAAATGTTATCATTTCAGAGCATTTGGGGAAGTTATTTGACTATTGCAATGATGGGTAAGCGTTTGGCAGAATCTTCGGGGTGTTTTATGATCAATATTGCATGAATTTTTGAAGTATTCAGCTAAATAATCATGCCAGATTAGGGCATGCTGTGAAGATATGGTACTTTGGGTTGCTATTGAGGCGTTCTATGACTTCGATCTAAGTGGTGGAGTCTACTAATGACGATCGGATTATAGGATCATGGGTTGTATCAATTTCCAGATCGAGAGATTGCTTGGTTATTTCTTTGAATGGGCATATGCTGGTGAAGCACGAGTTGCTCTATGCATATTAGCTGTGTATTGAAGATCAGAGTATGATGTGTGGTTATCGAGAAGGTTCTAGCGAGTTCCAGGTCTTGTGTAGGCTTTAAGGACTTATTGAATTTGTCTATGGGCATGCTTGAAATCGGTAGTGAATGATAATCGGATCTGCGGTATTTCCTTGTCAAGAAAGGTCTACATGTCAATTTTGGAGTGATGCAAGAAATGGCTTCGGGTTCCCAAGAAGTTCCCTCAGGGCGGTCACATCAGATTGAGTTACTTTCGTTGGCAGTCTGCGTGACTCGGTTGAGTTAGAGGTGAATGGTTCTGATTACTCGGTTATGTGTTACTGAGTTCCGAAGAATTTATCATGGTTATGACCACGGCCGGAGTTCATGTTTCTACAGGTATAAGATCTATATTGTTGATGGTTTAGAGTTGACTATGAGACGATCGTAGTGTTGCGAGTTAGCATGTTAGAGGCGATACGCCGTGTGGGGTTGAAAACTTGCATGTACAAGGTTGCATTTACTTTTGGAGGGAAGGATATGAGTTTTTGATGGCACAAACGATTTCGGGTGGTTAAGGTTTTGCTGGCACTATGTGTTTTCACCGGAGCGCCTGTTGGCAGGTACATTGTGTTTTGACTTATGGGTGAATTTCCGTAAGATGATGTAGTATGAGTTACGTGTTAGCCATCTGATTAGCGGTGTTGAAAATGGGGATGAAGATTCTGGTATTCGTGAGGTTCAGAGACTGGATGGTCTTCTTGGCAGACTATTCCTTGATTGCGAGCTATGAAGAAATGTTGAGGATTGGATAATTGATAGTAAGTGTTACAGAAAGATTGCTACGGACCTTTGGAGGGTTAATTACATGTTGGGGGAAGATCAAAAATTGGTTTGGGAGTTGCTTTTGAACCTAATGAGAATGTGTATTCTGTATCAGATCGAACTTGTTTGTTTTTGGGCAGTTGCTATCACATGTATATCATTGGGCGGAATAGATGTTATTCACGACTTGGTTTATGTTATATGTTTCTCTCTTATACTATGACGGGTTGTAAGGGTTACATGATTCTTCACGCGCATATTGTGATTCAGTTTAGGCCTCATGGCTTTATGGGCGAGATAGCCTTTGTGATGTTGATTTTCTTATTGCACCATACTTGTGCTTGTCTTTCTCCATATTGTTTGTTCCTAATGATTTTTCCCACAATTAAATTTTGTGCACTCTGTTGTGCTTGATGTTGACGCACATGTGATCAGTGAGCCCGAGTATTATGGCTCGATGGGTACCTTATGTGGTTCGATATGATGGGATCAGGTTGCACGCCGCAAGGGTACATTGAAGATATGTGACTCCTTATTCCTGTTTCGTGTATTTTGCTTTCACCTTGTTAGAAATAGTTCATAGTAAAGTGCAAAAAGTTTCCCTGCCTATTTAGATTATTTAGTAGTCTTCTTATTTAGTTTTCATACTGTTAACTGTCATGTCTGGATTATTACTTGTTAGTGTACGAAACTGGGTTGTGAGGGGATCCATATGATTATTGTTGATACTTGTCGGTGTGGCTACTTGTGTTGGCTCAGATGAGGTTTCTAGACATGAGATTTGCGCTATTGTATTAGGATGAGGAAGGTTTAGAAGAATAACACTATAGTTTGTTGAGGATTTGGACAATAGCCCTAGTCGGGCGAGTGCGTTTCCTGGCTTATTGATCAGATGAGTGGTTAAGCGGTTATGCATGTTTCTTTCATAATCAGTAGGGTATGAAGGTTTTGAACGAGGTTCTAATCGATACGAGGTTTGCTACCGGCACCAGATTTGTTTTGGATTTGTTTTGGGCAGTAATGGTGGTCAACAGTTCCTACTGTGAGTGTCGAAGTGATGGGGTATATCACATGATTACATCTTGGGTTATGGTTGTGACTTGATACAGATTGTTTAGACTTATACAATGTGTAGACGTGGGATTCTGGTCTTGCAAAGAATTCTGGATGATAGAGATTGAGTTCTAAGGTTTCAGGACCAAGGTTGAAATAAGGGTCTCTAATTGTGTTGTGTTGGTGGGCTTATGTGGAACAGGGTGACATAGGATCACCCGCGAGTTATGCATAGTAAGGTTACACCGTGATTTGATAGCTTTGGAATGACTACTAGCACGTTCGAGAACGAACGTGTGTTTAAGTGGTGAAGGATGTTATATGCAGCTTGTTTCCCTGAGATCATGGAATTTGGTAAATTAAAGGAATGTCCTATGAAAAGTAAATTAAGATGATATTGTGTGTGCATGTGACCGCTTTGCAATTTACATTCCGCGAGCGGAGTTTAATTCCCCCACTCTCATGGGAGCGGGCCGTACGCCACGGTGGATTGAAAGATACATTTATGGTTCGGGCCGTTCAACCCTCGGCAATGCACATATATGGTTATTATGATGGCTCAGGCCGGTTGTCCTTATCCCGTATGTGCATGCTAAATTGTTAATGATTTTATGGATATTGAATTGACAAATATTTGGGAAAAAAAAATGAAGTGGTAATTGTTTAGTTACTTCCAGTATTTATTTGATTTGCAGTTACCTTTAATGTTTACTGCTTTATAATCCTCGTATGCCTATTGCTTTTATCATATCCTGTTAAATTATATTGTTTGACCCTAGTAAGTGTCAAGTCAACCTCTCGTCACTACTTCTTCGAGATTAGACTGGATACTCACTGGGTACATATTTATTTATGTACTCATGCTACGCTTCTGTACTTAATTGTACAAGTTCTGAGGCTGGTGCATCTGGTTATCAGGCCGGAACTCGATTCTGATTATAGTTGGACCTGACTTCACGGTGAGCTGCTTCTCCTGGTGATCCTCGACAACACTATAGAGTCTTCTTTTGTTATTTCCCTTCTATTACTTTCAGACAGTGGGAAAGTTCTATTGTATCTTTTGTATATTCTATTAGTATGCCCGTAGGACTTGTGACACTAGTTCCTGGCACACACGTGGTAGATGTTATGGTTTACGGGTCTGTATATATATCGGCTCATGCCTTTTTATGACTGCTTTTGTTTAAATTGTCTAATTACCCTTTTCATTTAATGTTTTAAGCTTCAAAACTTGTCACGCGACGGAATATTTAATTAAATAGGGGGAAAATTCTTAGTAATTTAAGTGTTGGCTTGCCTGACACCGGTGTTGGGCGCCATCATGACCTGAGTTAGGATTTGGGTCATGACAACATGGTATGAGAGTTCTAGGTTCACGTAGGTGTCACGAGTCACGGGCAGACCCAGTAGAGTCTTGCGGATCGGTACAGAGACGTCTGTATTTATCTTCAGGAGGCTATAGGGTGTTAGGAAACCTCTCTTTGTTCATATTCTATCGTGCAATCGATGGTGTATTAAATCTCACTCTTCTATTCTCTCACAGATGGTGAGGACGCGCACATCTGATGTTCCAGACCCGGGATATGCCGCTATCCCGGCCGTCCGAAGCCGTTGCAAAGGCCAGTGGAGGGCACCGACCCGAGGTAGGGGACGAGGGCATCCCAGAGCTATTCCGGTTGCACCACCAGTGAAGGACCCCATCATAGAGGAGTAGGGCGAGGTGCCCCCAGCAGATCAGCGCCAGGCTTCCAGGAGGTCATGGGCCGTATGATGCGGTTTATGGACACTATATCCCAGGCTGGCTTATTTCCAGCGGATCCTGCCACATCTCGGGCGGGAGGGGGAGCCCAGACTCCTACCGCCTAGGGCGCAGGTAAGACATCAGCAGTACATCATACCCCGGGTACACTGCCTGTGGGCGGGCCCCATCCTGTAGCAGCATCACCTGAGCCCAGACCAGCTGCGGACGTCGATCCGCAGAAGTTATTGGATAGACGGACTCGATTGCACCCTCCAGTCTTCGGGGGTGAGCGAGGCGAGGATGCCCAGGATTTTATTGACAGGTGCAGGGACAGACTACACAACATGAGGATACTAGAGTCCCATGGAGTGGACTTCACTACCTTTGAGTTGGAGGGCAAAGCTCGCAGATGGTGGCAGTCTTATATCCACAGCAGGCCGGCAGATTCTCCTCCTATCATTTGGGGGCAGTTCACTCAGCTATTCCTAGACAGATATATCCCACCCTCTGAGAGGGAAGAGCTGCGGTATCAGTTTGAGCAGCTGGATTAGGGACAGATGTCAGTGACAGATTATGAGGCTAGATTTTTAGAGCTGTCTCGCCATGCACTCATGATACTACCCACTGATGCCGAGAGAGTGCGGAGATTTGTAGCGGGGTTGCATCCAGGTATTAGGGCCAACATGGCCCGAGAGGTGGAGATGAGGACTCCTTATCAGCTTGTGGTAGAGATTGCTCGCAGGATCGAGGGTTAGCGGTCGAGGAGCAGGGAGCAGGGGCAACAGGATAAGAGGGCCAGATTTTCCGGAGATTTCAGAGGTGCCCAAGTTAGGGGCAGAGGTAAGTTTGGTGGGGGTCAGCGCAGCAGGCCCCCATATTCAGCACCCCACCACCTCCCTAAGGTGTCCCAGCGAGGCCTCATTTCAGCGCCATGCCAGAGCGTTCCTACCGCCCTCCAGCTATTTAGAGTTCCTCCGGTGGTTATTCTAGTCATCAGAGATCCTCTGGTCCCTACTTCAGTGCTATGCCAGAGAGTACATATCGCTCTCCAGCCATTCAGGGTTCTTCTTCGGGGCAACAGGTTATGATACCTGGAGGTTGTTATGAGTGTGAGGATCCAGGTCATATGACGAGGTTTTGTCCCAGGCTTCGGGGCAAAGCAGTGCAGCAGGGTTATTAGCCTATGGGTCCAGCACTAGCGGTCCGGCCACCCAGAGGTGGAGGACAGGACAGTAGGGGTCATCCTAGAGGTGGAGGACAGACATGGGGAGTTCAGTCAGCTCCTATTCATTCCGGCGGAGGTCAGTTGTTCGGTGCTCCAGCTAGATTCTATGCTATTCCGGCCAGATCAGATGCAGTGGCCTCAGATACCGTGATTACAAGTATTATTTCAGTATGTGGTAGAGAGGCATCAGTGTTATTTGATTCAGGATCCACCTATTCATATGTTTCAGCCTTATTTGCTCATTTTCTGGATGTTCCTCGTGAGTCCTTGGGTTCTCCCATATATGTGTCCACTCCTGTGGGCGATTCTGTGGTGGTAGACCGGATCTATCGGTCTCGTGTGATCACCTTCTGTGGGTTCGAGACCAGAGCGGACCTTCTATTGCTCGTCATGGTTGATTTTGAGGTTATTCTAGGCATGGATTGGCTATCTCCTTATCATGCCGTGCTAGATTGCCATGCCAAGACAGTTACTTTAGCCATGCCCGAGTTGCCTAGACTGGAGTGGAGAGGTTCCTCAGTTAGTGCAGCCAGTCGGGTTATTTCATTCCTGAAGGCTCGACATATGGTCGAGAAGGGTTGTCTGGCGTATCTTGCTTATGTGCGGGACACCACCGTCGAGTCTCCGATCATGACATTGAATTCTGCATTGATTTAGCTCCAGGTACCCAGCCTATTTCCATTCCCCCGTACCGTATGGATCCAAAAGAGTTGAAGGAGCAGCTTGAGGAGTTTTTGGCTAAGGGGTTTATCAGACCGTGTGTATCTCCATGGGGTGCTCCAATTCTGTTTGTGAAGAAGAAGGATGGGTCTATGCGGATGTGTATTGATTACCGCTAGTTGAACAAGGTCATTATTAAGGACAAGTATCCTTTGCTGCGCATCGATGATTTGTTTGACCAGTTGCAGGTGCTTGGGTGTTTTCTAAGATTGATCTGAGATCGGGTTACCATCACCTGAAGATTCGGGACTCGGATTTTCTGAAGACTGCTTTCCGTACGAGATATGGCCACTATGAGTTCCTGGTGATGTCCTTTGGCTTGACTAATGCCCCGACGACATTTATGGACTTGATGAATAGGGTGTTCAGGCCGTATATTGATTCTTTTGTCATTGTCTTCATTGATGAAATTCTGATTTACTCACGTAGCCTAGGAGAGCACGAGAAGCATTTTAGAGTTGTGCTCCAGACTTTGCGAGAACAGAAGCTATATGCTAAGTTCTCCAAGTGTGAGTTCTGGTTGGATTCCGTGGCGTTCTTGGGACATGTGGTATCCGGAGAGGGTATCAAGGTTGATCCTAAAAATATTGAGGCAGTTTAGAGTAGGCCACGTTCTACTTCAGCTACATAGATCAGAAGCTTTTTGGGCCTAGCAGGCTATTATCGCCAATTTGTGGAGGGGTTCTCTTCTATTGAAGCTCCATTGACTAGATTGGCTCAGAAGAATGCCCTATTCCAATGGTCCGACGAGTGTGAGGCAAGCTTTTAGAAGCTCAAGACAACATTGACCTCAACACCAGTTCTGATATTGCCTTCCGGTTCTGGGATGTATACGGTGTATTGTGACGCTTCACGCGTTGGTTTGGGATGTGTGTTGATGCAGGAAGGGAGAGTTATTGCTTATGCTTCGCGCCAGCTGAAGGTTCATGAGAAGAATTACCCTGTGCACGATTTGGAGTTGGCGGTGATTGTTCATGCTCTGAAGATTTGGAGGCACTACTTGTATAGGGTGTCCTGTGAGGTTTATACAGACCACTTGTACAGCACTTGTTCAAGCAGAGGGATCTTAATTTGAGGCAGCGCAGGTGGCTTGAGTTATTAAAGGATTATGACATCACCATTCTTTATCATCCGGGAAAGGCAAATGTGGTAGCAGATGCTTTGAGCAGGAAGGTGGAAAGTATGGGTAGCTTGGCTTATATTGCAGCAGAAGAGAGACCTCTAGCCTTGGACATTCAGTCCTTGGCTAATCGCCTGGTGAGATTAGACCTTTCAGAGCCTCGGCGAGTTCTATCACATGTGGTTACTCAGTCTTCGTTATTCGGAAAGACTAAGGCCCGGCAGTATGATAATCCGTGTTTGGAAGAGCTACGGGAGACAGTGGTTCAGGGTGGTTCCAAGGAAGTTACTATTGGCGAGGATGGCGTTCTGAGACTTCAGGGCCGCTTATGTGTTCCTAATGTTGATGGCCCGAGGGAGAGGATTTTAGAGGAGGCACACAGCTCACGGTATTCTATTCATCCTGGTGCTACGAAGATGTATCGTGATTTGAAGCAGTATTTCTGGTGGAGGCGGATGAAGAAGGACATAGTGGGGTATGTGGCTAGATGTCTTAATTGCCAGCTGGTCAAGTATGAGCACCAGAGGCTAGGAGGTCTACTTCAGCAGATGCCCATTCCTGAGTGGAAGTGGGAGCGCATCACTATGGACTTCGTGGTTGGGTTGCCTCGGACTTTGCGGATGGTTGATGCGGTTTGGGTCATTGTGGATAGGTTGACCAAATCGGCGCATTTCATTCCAGTAGCTACTACTTATACTTCTGAGAGGTTAGCCCAGATCTACATTCAGGAGATAGTTTGGTTGCACGGTGTGCCGGTGTCCATTATATCAGATCGAGGTCCTCAGTTCACCTCGCACTTCTGGAGAGCATTTCATAGTGAATTGGGCACCCAGATAGATCTCAGCACAATATTTCACCCTCAGACTGATGGTCAGTCAGAGCGTACAGTTCAGATATTGGAGGACATGCTCAGGGCATGTGTGATTGATTTCGGAGGTCAGTGGGACCAGTTCGGGAAGAAGGGCAAGCTGAGCCCACGGTTTATAGGTCCTTTCGAGGTATTGAGGAGAGTTGGAGAGGTTTCTTATGAGCTTGGGTTTCCTCCCAGTTTATCAAGAGTTCATCCGGTCTTTCATGTATCCATGCTCCAGAGGTACCACGCCGACTTCTCTCACGTGGTTGATTTCAACACCATTCAGTTGGATGAGAAGTTGGGCTACGAGGAGGAGCCTATTGCTATTATTGATAGACATGATCGCCATTTGAGATCCAAAAGAGTTTCTGCTGTGAAGGTCCGGTGGAGGGGCTAGCCAGTCGAGGAGATGACTTGGGAGTCCGAGGTGGATATGCAGAGAATATGTCCCCACTTATTCAGCACTTCAGGTATGATTCTAGACCCGTTCGAGGATGAACGTTTGTTTAAGAGGTGGAGAATGTAACGACCCGACCAGTCATTTTGCGTTATCAGACCCCGTTCCCCTAAATGAGACTTCCCGTAGTTGCTTTAAATGATTTATGACTAATGGGTACGGGTGGTTCGGGATTTGGAAGAGTTTGGAATGGTATAGGAACACTTGGTTCCTTAAGGTTGGCCTTTTTGGCCAAGTTTGACTTCGGTCAAAATTTTGAGTAAACGACCTCGAAATCTAGTTTCGACGGTTCCGGTAGCTTTGTATGATGATTTCAGATTTGGGCGTGTGTTTGGAACAGGTTTTGGATGACCCGGAAGCGTTTCGGCGCCAAATAGTGAAATATGATTCCTTAAGTTTAAGAATTTTTTGGTTTGGAACGTGTTTTTGTGTTATCGAGGTCCGAACGGAATTCTGAGACTAGGAATAGTTCCGTTATGTCATTTATGACTTGCTTGCAAAATTTGGTGTCATTCAGAGTAGTATAGGCCGGTTCGGCGCGTTGAAAGCGAATTCTAGAACATCGAGTTCAAAGTTTGATTCAATTTGGTTTTGGGGTACGATTCTTAGTTTCGTTATTTTTTTTCACGTTCAGAAAATTCGAGCGAGTCCGTATCGTGAATACATACCTGCTTGTGCCTTTGGACAGGGTCCCGGGGGGGCTCTGGTGAGTTTCGGACCCCTAAGAGCTAAATGCTAAAAAACCAGAAATTTCCAGGTCTGGTTTCCTTCTCCGCGTTCGCGGAGGGGCGACCGCGTTCGCGAAGAAGGAACTGGGCAGGGGTGGTGGATGCTCTATGCGTTCGCGATGATCGCCCCACGATCGCGATGTGTTGGGCTCCTGACCCAGTGCGTTCGCACCCTGCCCCCTGCGTTCGCATAGGGTCTAGCGATGGGCCAACCCAGCTTAGCCCCTTACCCTGTGCGTCCGCACCCTACCTGCCGCGTTCGCGAAGGTCTAGCCTAGCTAGCCTCCACGTTCGCAGGGTCCCCTCCGCGTTCGCATAGAAGGCCTGGTCACTTAGGCATCGCGAACGCACTGCCCAGGCTGCGTTCGCATAGAAGGAACAACTGGGCAGTGTGTTTTTATTACGGGATTAAATCATTTTCTCCACATTTTTCTTCTTCCTTGGGGTAATTTTGAGCATTCAAGAGGGGAAAACGACCTAGCTTCTTGGAGGTAAGTAATTCCTACCATAAACTTAGTCTAACACATGGATTCTAAGGTAGATTAAC